>VDFB02302684.1:0-21939 GCA_007258455.2 Sequoia sempervirens | reverse complement strand
AAAACAAACTCTCTTCCAATGTAGAGTAAGTGCAAGAAAACATGATGTTATACATCCACCAAAAATTCTAGTGTAATGTTCAATGCACAAGGAAACATGTAGAAGCACCTACATTAGATGAATATGATAAGATGTACACATTGGATCTCAATATGATTCTAATCATGGACCTACATCCCAGGAGTGATAAGAATGTATATGTCTTCAAATGTTGGTACAATTTATTCAATTTTTTTCCACATTTAGCTCATTAAGTCCATCTTATAAAAGATGACAAGTCACACCACATGAGCTAATGGTCAAAACACTAAACAATGATGCTCTGATGCTCCATGGATGAATCATAGAAGTGATCATGTATGTCTAAATTCAATAAAATTTCTTATCACATATGATCCAAATTCATCCCAAAATTTAACCATTATTTGTTGTCTTGCATGCTAGAGTGTTAATTGAGATCTATGCTCTTATATTTAAAGGCAAACCCTAGGTCATTAGTGTCATAAATGAGGGAGAAAACCTTGGTTCAAGACAAAAGAATCATAAGCATTGTATTGCGCCAACATTCATATGACTAATTGTATTAATCTTTCATCCCAAGCATATTGCATTGTTTTATCTTAAAAAATGTGAAAGTAATAATAGAAATATTACTAAGACACACAGAAGTACAAAAACTCAATCCTTACACAATAGACTCTTAAATGTGTTTGTTAACACTATATTGTGTGTTTAGATATTTAGTGAAGGTGAACCAATTTTTTGATTCTATAGATACAAATGATGAGATTATGGTCGAAGGACAAGATCATGTGAGTCAGATAGAAATGTGGATTGCATTTTTCCCTTGATTAAATAATATAAAATTTGGTTTGTTAAATTCATCGACCCAATGGAACTTTGGGTCATAATAATGCGATAAATATGAAATAATTTAAGTCCCAAATCACAAAAGCTAAGAACGAAGGTTTAATGTTTGCTTATCCTATGTACTGTTACTACAGCGAGAACTATACTTAAATTGCAATAGAAACAAATTGAGACACTAATTAATCAGAATTCAAGCTGCAACAGTTTGAAATTGAAGAGAATAGGAGGAATGGCTCCATTACCACACACAACTTGACACCATATTTAACCTAGAGAAACCCAATGTGGGACATCTTCCCAAAAGAAGTTGGATCCTCTAAATGACAAGTCAGTATCAGGTTGGATTCAAAATGTCAAACTAACTGTGAAAATGAACTCATTGCAACATATGCACTCATCTGATAAGTTTTGGAAGTCATATAGTCACTCTTAGACAGATTCCTCGGTCAGCAAATCTGGTATGCTATTATACAAGCTCATTTCCTTGTTTTCAATTAAAGTTTTTATAATTTGTCGTCACTTCCACCAGAAGGGCAAGCACCTCCTTCTGAGCCCGTGGACATAGACAACACCCAGGCACCTGAAAATGAGTGATACGGCTCTATAAATTATGTATGCTCAAATTTTTTTTTCATAAATTCATTTCTAATGCTCATTTTATTGTGTAGCTCTCCTAGTCTGGTACTTACTCCAAGGGAAAGAATAGATATATGTCTGTCACATTTATGTCTATTCTATGATTTGGGATCTTGAAGTATTTTTTAGCAGATAGATACATCGACTCTCAGTGCATATATTGGTTGCTTCAGATTCCCTCCAGCTTATTGTAAATCCTGAATACAAGGATTTGTTCTTTTGCTTATTCAAAAATTTATTTCAAAGCATCCATCTACCTGAATGCATTGAATTTCTGTTGCATTGGGTTGGTGAAATTTTGGACAAATGGAATCCTTATGGAATCTAATCTTAGTTATTGTTGTACTTTGTTTCTTGGGCAATGCATTAAATATTGGGTTTACTGTGATCCTAGTATGATCCAATTGACATTTGGTATTTTAAAAATCTTTTTGTTCTTGCTTAATGTATCTTAAAGATTTTCTTGTAAAATTGACGAGTCATGTTAAGATATGGTTTCGATATGATACATTGTTTCATCTCTCATTCTCCTTATCGACTAAGCTCTCTCCCTGCATGCATATTCCTTAATATAATAGTTGCACATGTACTAGGAAAACACATTTTAGGAAGCTTTACATACTTGTTCATTTTATTGACTTCAGCTTAGTTTTGATCCTATAAGAATGTTATTTGAATTTTTTTTGTTTGTCTGGATATTTTTTTATGTTACTGCCATCATAAAATGATCTTTTTGTTTTTAATGTATTTTAAATCCTTGTAAGACTGATAAGACTTCTTAAGATTTGGTTTTGACAATACACTGATTGTTTCATCACTTTTTTCTATTGCAATTCATAGAAATGACTTGTATGAAATATAAAATGTAAGTTTTTGGATTAAGTTGTGCATATTCTTTCACATACATAGTTTAATCCAAAAGCTTACATTCTATAACTTAATGAATTGTGGAAAACTATACCAACTATTGTCTCAAATATTTTGTTTGCGCAACATTGTTATGCAAACCTATTTGAAGTCTTTAAAACTAGCTCCATAGACTTTGTTAAACAAGTTCCATCCCTATGACTATTTGTCTTAACAAAAGCTTAACAAATGCCTATTGATAACAAACTTCTTACATGTTTGTTTATATAAAAGGCTTTTCACATTCATGTTATATTACTTTATTTGGGATCATTTTGTGGCTAATTTGTTACTTTTTTGTTGGGAATTTCTGAATCAACCAGATTATTATTTTTACACAATCCATACTATCAATTTCTCTCATATTTTTTTCATCGTAAACTAATTCTTAAAATGCCTAATTTGTATGGAAAATATGATGACATCTTTGGCTGCCAGGTGTACACTTTTAATTTCGTTCACTTTTAACTTTTAAAACTATGACTTTTACTTTTTATAAATTCTATATGGCTCCTCTTCTCATAACCTATGTGGAATAAGTTATCTAATGCAATAGTTCTATTAGGCATTCTAGAATCCTCAATATTACAAGCATGCATTAAAAGATGACTATTAATCTTTAACATAAAAGGGTAAATTGTTACTGTGATTTTTTTCCTTTAAAACAAGGGGTTGATCAAATGCTCGTCGAGACTTTAGGAGAGAAATTGAGCCTCAACATTTTCTTAAATATTTTATTTTCTCTATGTCTAGTAACTAATGATTGTATACCTTATCCAAATTCCATTGAATCATTGTTGTTCTTGATTAGTTTACAAGTCATAAAACAAAACTGTCCTTCTAGACAAGAACTTAGTACCATTATAACCTTGTTTTTATTATATCTTCTCACAAATATATTCACCACAGATAATTGTTAAGTAAATTTAAATATTGATATTTTATTTGTAAGTTTTAATGCTTATATTATTTCTAACTTTCTTATTAACTCTAATAGTAATTTTTTTGATAATGATAATATTAAAGTTAATAGTAAGATATAAATATTATTATTATAATCACTTTATCACCAGTAATTTGCATCAATGTTACTATTAATGTGAATAAAATGATGGAGCTAGTACTTAGTCACGAATATGAGGTTAATAAAGATTAATAATTCTAAACTCTATCTTTGGCTCATTCGCGAGAATGTTATGATAGATTAACAGATAGAAGAAAAATGTACACAGACTTTAAATGGGACCAGCCAAGTGTGGTGCCCAAACTGCAATTCTTTTATCCACCGTTAGATTTATAAAAATCAACGGTAATTAAATGGGGTGACCTTTCACCCTAACAACAACCCTAATCACTTATACTTTTAACTTAGGGTTGTATACATTTTTTGTTTTACACTCTTATTGTGAAGATATGGCCGTAAAATGGTGGAAGAAACGAAGGTTATTGCAGATAGACATAGATGACATTCACGCTGGTAACCCAATTTCTGACAGAATGACATAATTTCATTTTATGAGCACCACTACATTCATTTGGAACATAGCTAACATAGGTCTTTAAGGACAAAATAACATTATTAACATTCCAACACATCTTCACTCCACAATAACCTATTACTCCAATTTGCAAGTTTGGCAATAGCCCAACCTACACAGAATAGAAATCCTTCCAAAGCCCTTTTAGTTTTCACCTCCTAGCCTTTGATTGGGAAACCAGTCATTCTCACCTCCTAGCCTTTGATCTGATTGGAAAACCAGTCACCCCCGAGTTAGGAGGCTTTCAAAGAGACTGGGTTACACACAAATAGCCCCAAACACAAGAAACTATTTCAGAATATTTCATACTATTGCAACACACATTTATGCAAGAAGATATCATAACACAAAAACCATTTCTTGGTTTTTAAGAGGAGAAGCAAGAGGATCACAGCCATGGGGAAATTTCTTTGCAATAAACACTTCTAACATTTCAAGTTTTTATATCAAAAACCTCCTTTAAATCATTCATTCACCCATACTATCCCATTTTAACACAAAAGGATACTCATACCCATTCCTTCCAAAAACTGAAATCAAGTTCCTATGAGGATCTCTCTTCACCAATCCCCACACATAGGTTGCTCACAACCAAAATTTGGGGAGCCAACCCAACACACTTAATTCACACAACAAAACATTTACACACGACAAGAAAATTACACACAACAACACCAATATGTAAAATATTCATACATAAACAAATTAAAAGGAGTAGAATCCTATCTTAAAGACTTCAAATGTAACTTGATGTTGAGTTCCAATTCTTTTCCAAACTCCTTCCAAACATTTCAATCCTTGTAATGGGCAACCCCAATTTTTTTTATTTTTTATTTTTTTTGAGATATGCCAGTTGCTGTAATAAATTACTGTGTGACATCCAAGACTTCTTTGTTTTCAATGCTTGTTGTTTGTGTTTGCTTAAGAACGATTTTGCAATGGTTTTATCATAAGTTTGCATGTGTTTGATATTTCATAAATGCATAGACAAGAGCATAAAAAAAGAAGAGAAATACACTTGCAAAGAACACTTTCAGAAGCTTAACCAATCTGATTATTTAACAGTAATGTCACAGTCTTTCTTGAACATAATCAAACATCAGATTTTCAGTAACTCTGACTTGATTACCAATGCCTAGCAACTGATATGCAACTCTTCAAGAACTCGTCCCTCACAAATGATATAAAGCTATGCTAATATGCTAGAATGAGCACTTCATAAGATGTGATAATCAGATTTGTAAGAAACAGTATTATTTCAGTCATACCAAATAATATCAATTTCAAATTAAAGGCTTTCAGACTTGGTAGTAATCCCTTTGCAGCCGATTGGTGACTTCTTCAATGAGCAGATACATCACCCTTTATGGAGGTCATAAACTCTTTCCAAACCAGGCTGGGACGTATCTCTTTAACTCCAAAATTTCTGAAAACTCATCCTAAGTTTGAGCCGCACAGTCTGAAACAACCCAAGAGAAAATAACATTATCCTCTCACTGTCCAGCTACAAAAAATAACATACAGCACCCTGCATGGTCAACCAGCATCAAGTGACTCCCAGAAGTAAAGGACGGCTAGCAGCTGGGGGCGACCGTGAAGAAAAAATTCAATTCTTCACTGAAAAATGCCCTCTCACACTTGTTGGAATCGCCTGAGAAAGGGGCTTCTTAAGAAACAATGCCTAGATTGAAAATAAAATCCACCACCCAGATATGAGCAGAAAAGAGAAAAGAGGGTTCAGGCTCTAAATGTCAATGCCCAAAAATTAAGAAATTCTCCACCAAAAGTGTTTAAACATCACCCAAATTGAAGCCAAGATTAAACAAGCCAACACCACAATCCTACATCAAAATAAGATTGAAATCTTCAACTCCAAACTTTGTAACATGCAACTATGAGGCACAAATGAAGCTCTTGTGTGAAGCCTCCAAATCCTTTCGTGATGTGGTCTTCCACACATGAGGAAAGGTGTCCCTACAAAGGTTTTCATCTCAGCAAGTCAATCTGAACCCTAGAGCCAAGCTCCAAAGCCAAAGCACACAATATCCAAACATCCTTCATGAAAATAAGCCTCCAACATCTACTTTTATCCAAGTTTCTCCAAATGTAGGCTAAAACTCACTTGTTTTTTATTTTATTTCATTTTTAATAATTTGTCTTCTCACTTTGGCATCCAGAAAGGAGACAAAATATTTATTTTAATCTCAACTTTTACGTTAACCTTTTTAAATAAAATTAACTTCTTTATTACCTTAGGTGTCCATCCCCCCTTTTTGCAATATTAAATATTTCAAAAGCACTTTAAAATGATTTTAAGTCATTGAACTAGGTGCCATGGTACAAAATGGTCCCCTTATGACCCTCAATAGCATAATATAAAGTTACCTTATTAAAGCTCATTTTTGAAACATTATTCAAATTTTTGAATGATTCAACCTTAGTAACTTTGTATTGACTGAGTTCGTACTGTTGAGACCATCTTGACCAAGTTCGGTCAACCCTAATTGACTTACTATTTTTGGTAAGTCCTAAAAATAGTAAATAATGTCCTAAAGCTTGAGCTTGTGAGAAGCTAAAACATTTGAAAAGGCTTTCCAAAGACCGAAGCACCGTGCTAGACCCCCTGCTAAAGATAACTTACTAAAGATAGTAAGTGTGACAGAATCAACCCAGCTAAAAGAAGTTGTAGAAATGGGGACATTATAGTCTGCCCTTCCCAAAGATTGCTTGTCCTCAAGCAATTCTAGTGAGCCCTGCAATCCACATCCAAACCATGTTGAAACTTGAAATGATCCCCAGGTCCCAAATAAGTCTAGGTGGTCTATAGCTCTTATGGCTCAACTCCCTGTCCTGTAAGGCATCAACACCTGAAGTCTCCTGAATGTCACCTGTAAGAAGAGTGAAAATGTAGCAACCAAACTCAACCCATTCCTCAAAAATAAGTCTCTCCAAAGAACCAAATGAAGGTGCTATCGGAGTAAACTTGAGAAAATCCACACTGACTCTCACATCCCAAACAACATCTGCTCTAAACCCGATGTGAATCCCAGATTCCCTGTGAACCTCAGGAAAGAACTATCATGTTGAGGTTGTGTCATACTGAACATCACTTCCAACCCCAAGTGCCTAGACTGTACTCTCCTAGCCCAAACTGTTGCAAACAGTGAACCATCAACTGTAGCAAAGTATGCTCACGCCATGAAATAATTGTATTTAGCGTCACTCACCAAAATGGAGGCAAATAATGGGAGCACAGAAGTTGGAAAGGTACTCACTATCGGTTGCCCCAACTCAAAATCAATCATCTCATCGAGCAAGGACTGTATAACCAACTCAAGAAAGCGCAAGCAACAATAATTAATCCACGATTCCACTGGATATGTAGGAGGAGACAAGATATAAGCTGAAGAGTCATCCCCTAATACCAAATCATCTCTGACACCTAAGCTCAACCTGGTAAAACTCAGCTGTTGGTCACCAATTGGAATCGTATGTAAGTTTATTAGAACATTTGCTTGGGTTTTGAAGCTAGAAATAATCCCACTAGTCCACTCTTGAGTCAACACTTCACTACTAGAAGCTACACCTGGATCCCATACCTTGCTATTTTCATCCAGTGTAGTGCAACAGCTAGGAGTAATTTCATCTTCCAGCTCAAAAAGTGGGTTGTCATATACCCTATCAGCTCATATCTCAAATAAGGGATTATCAAAAAGCAATTGTTGATCCCCCTCAAAATCTAATTGTGAATCCAAATTAGCAAAACTGCTTGATTTAGGCTCATGATCAACTATAAGAAAAGATAAATTTGATTTGTTCTCTCTAACAAGATCAAGACCAAAATCATCATTAATGCCATCAGCCATGCTTGATTATTGAATAGAAATTAGAGCAACTCCATAATCAAAAGTAAATTCATCCCATGTTGGCTCTTTGTTGAATAGAAGTACCATCTCATCAAGTTTTCATGTATCAGGAAGTGGTTTGTTTTGTTCTTTGTGTACACTGTGGCAATCATCTTGGGTTATTGTTTTGAAGGCCTCAACTTGATTACTTTCAACTGTACAAACTACGAGGGGTGTGTTATCATTTACAACATTACCCGACATGAAACTAGCATTCACAAGAACTCTAGACAGCTCCAAAGAAGCATTAAAGGTTGTTGCCTTGTCTTTTCCCTTCTCCTTGTTAGACTCTGCACGTGGTCCACTCTGTGATAGTCCTCTCAAAACCACATTCTTACCTTCTGATTTGAATTTAAGTTCTAATGTCTGAAAGTTCAAGGTAAATTCCCCCAAAGAACGTAGCCATTGAATGTCCATAACTACATATGTGTCTCCAATGTTCACCACGTAGAAGTCCTCCTTAGTTTCATGTCCTCTCAATAGGATGCTCAACTGGGGAACCATCCTGTTACACTAAATAGTGAAACCATCAACCACCATAACCTTGAACCCACCAACCTCCTGTTTCTAAAGTCCTCTTCAAACCACTAAACCATCAATGATGAAGTTTGGCATAAGAGGTCTTGCCAAAGCCCCTTGGTTACCAACTCCTTGCTATCCTATCCTATTTCCTTGACCCAATTGATCCATTTTGAGCACCAAATCCGCTATCCTTTCATTTGTTTCCTGGTGTTGTGCTACCCTTAGTTGTCCCCTAACCAAAGTGTCAAGTAAAATTTCCATTATGTCTGGAGGTTCTTTGTTTCTCCCATTCCTGTTATTTCTTTCATTCCCATTTTCATCCCTCTATTTTCTACCATTTTAAATTCATTTCCTTAGAGAGGATCTAAGATTTTCACAATCCTTCTACAAAGATTTTTTTTAATTTCACAACAAATTAACAGACAATATTTCAACATCTGTAAACAAATTATCTAATTCCTTTTTTTTTTATAATTTTACAAAATCAAAATAAACATCTACAATTTTGTACAGACAATCTTTTAACAACACAATTTAAATAAACATTTAAAATAAAGAACCTAGATCCTCAAGCTCGAATTGATGAAGATTGAAGTTGAGCCTTCGTATTTCGATTCCCAAGCTTTTTCCAAAGATTTCATCTTCCAGAAGATGTGCAAAACCATCCTCCGCCAAGAACTTTTTCCTGCGAGTCTTTTTTTCCATTTCCTTTATTTTATTTTCTTTTTATTTTACCAAAGAGTAGTTTGCAGAGCAAAAATTTACTTGTTCAGCTTTTTGTTTCAATAATCCTCTGTGTGTCTAAAAACCCCCAAAATTTTTAATTAAAATAAAAGATAATACCATTCCATTGCAAAAGCTCCAAAAATCATCAATAAAAGAAATTATATCTTTAAAAGCAAGTTTTTTAGTTAAATCTCAATTCTTATTCATTCACACAACTTTTTCATTCTTTTATTTATTTATTTTTCTATTTTCAATACTTTTTGTTTTAATTTCTATTTTTACAACTTTACTTGCAAAACACATTATCTAATTAATTTAAATAATTTATTCTAAACAATTATTCTCAATAAAATAATTGATTAAAATAATAAACACTATTTAATATTTAATTAACATTTAATAAAATACATGACTTTTTAAAAATAAATAAAACATTTAAATATTTAAATACAATTTAATCTAACATTTTAATAAACAATATTACCCTTATTTAATTAATCCAATCACAACATATAAAATACCATTAGAAGCTCTTGTCCCATCTTCCTCTTCCGATTCCTTAGTCAGACTACCTGCACATCCTAGGTGAGAATGGAGGGGTACTACATCCTCCCCCCCTAAAACTCGACTTACTCCTGGAAGTCACATGGCTCAAAATGGAAACATAACCACATTAGTACCAAAATTTCTCTAATCTATAATTGATGTACACCCTCTTTCTGAATCATTACAATTAGAATCACTATCCGGCTTCACATTTGAAAATAATATCTTCTTAACTACTTTTATTTATAAATCCTTACATCTCTTACAATAACATACTTGGTTTCAGCACTAATAACAAAGCAAGTACTCCTATTAACTCAATTTTCCATTTACACAACAAACATCTTCAAAATATCATAGAAGGAAAACACATCAAATGATTACTTGAAATTAACAAAAATACACACCATATCATGTTTCAGTAACATATTTTAAGTCACAATTTACGATTCTCAATAATATCCAATCTATTTTATACCACAGAGTCACAATATACCCACATTTAAGATAGCATGGTTATCCCTCTTTTACATCAATAGGCACAAAATATAAGAAATATTCTTCTAACACATACATACACAGTCACATCACTGGGAACTACACAACACAAGGCTACACAAGGGTCCATCTGGATGCCAGAAAGCAGCATACTAATCCACAATACATAATCCATGAGCCAAGAGCCAAAATCCATCTCACATAATCCATACCTCACACTCAGTGGCTTGATGGTGTTAGGCCACACACACATGGCGAGACCATCCAAACAAGACCACTATGACCCATCTCTTGTTGTACAAGGTGGTTAGCCTCCAAGAGATAGTCATCACACATAGGTGGGTAGTGGGTCCTAGCTATAAAATAGCCTCACATACCCCCATCCTCAAGGTTCCCTGCGTCTACTTCCTCGTATACACTCACCAAGTCCGCCTCATACGTCCTTGGAGAGGAATCACAATACAACACATAGCCGACCTCGAAAACAATAAGGATAAATTAGTTTAGCCACCAAAGTCATAATTAAAAGAAAACAAAATTCAATTTCAACAATAAAGAAATAAATGTGCACAATTTCAACACTAAATCAAATGTAACCACGAGGGCTACGAGAAAAAAGATCACAAGGTGTGGCTAAACCATCACAATCAAATATAACAAAGTGTCGGCTTTCACAATCACTAGAAAATCATCAATAATTATAAAGAAAGTTTACAATCTTAGAAATTGCACTATACAACACTGCGTGACTAGATACTAGCCACCAAACGAGGAAGGAGGGAACAACGTCCGGCTATACAATAGCCCCCATGTGGTGCGGAGTGAGCACGCCATCCACATGACCCAGAGTGTGCTCCTCGGCTACACTCTGCCTCGCGTCGTCACGCGACATGGACTAACCAAGTGGCCCTCGCACTCCTTGGTTGCCCGCATAGGATGTGCACCTCGGCCTCCATCCTGCATCGCATCTCAGTGCGGCGTGGTCATACACCAGCCGGAGAAGGCACGCACTGGTCGTATGCCGCATGGCAGTGTGTCCGTGGCTCCGCGGAAGTAGGCACGCGCTAGACACACCCCGCATAGCGATACCTCGTGGAAAAGGCACACGCAGGTACTCGCCGTCGCCAGAGGTATACATGGCCAGGACCTACCCATATGCTAACCGACCCAAACACTATCGAAAGCAAACATGAGTATCCCTCTACAAATGTGTGAGGCCCCATTACGCTCATCACACAAGTAGGCTATCATAGCACATCTCATAGTGCACCTTCACGTGTCTAAGCACGTGGCATCGTGTCCTCGAGCCCAGCTCGCTACCATCAACAACACGGCATCATCACCAGCACTGTGTCGGAACATCAGTGGGGTGTGGCATCGTATCCATTGCATCATGTCGGAACATGTGCAAATATGGTGTATGCAATACATATATGGGCATATCAATATGGGGCTACTCGAGCTTCACCTCTCATACGGACGAGGTTCACTCGCTAATGTCAGCTCAACGTCCCTATGGACGGCCAGACAAATACTAACAACCAATGCTGCTATACTCAAAACTATGGGGTTTAGGCTAGCACATATGAATCAAGTACCCTGATCCATCATAAGGGGAAGTAGTGAGTACATTTCCTCGGGATTGGTTGAGCTAAGAATACTCTGCGTCGCAATAGGCGCACGCTACACACTCCGCCCAAGGAACTTTGTGGCTGCTACTACCCCTTCACAGATTGAGGGACTAGAGAACCAAAAGAAAAGAATCCATGAAACTAGCTTTTGGCTACTCTTATATGTATAGATTTTCAACCACACGTGGGTTGGCCCTCAATCAGGTAACAAACATACAAGCACACATAATGGTATGGCTAATTTCCACACCAACAAATACAATATAGTCTCCATGAATGGGTACACAGTATCACCATCCCATGGGCACACAAAGCAAGCACAGGTTTAACACAACACACAAACATTGCACAGATACTGGTTTCCACAAAACAAGGAATACATTCATACCTACTATTATAGAAAACAAATTTTCCTTATTCTCATATGCACATACATGATTGATGCCACATATCAAAAACAAGTACTCCCAACATCCTCCATACTTTTCTTCTGAATTTATAAACTCTTTAATCACTTTTACAATTCCTTAAATATCAACATTATCCTCTTCCTCAAGTTCAAAGATCAATTTTATCAACTCCCTTAAAGCTAGAATTAATTCCATAAGCCTAAACAATCCTCACCCGCTTCCCCCTAGACAAATATACTCTTTTTTTTAAATCACCTAATAATCTTCTTGATTCACAAGAAAAATATTTTTATCACCATTTACTACATCATACACTTTACGAGAGATAAACATCAATGTCTTTCAATTATAGAATTCCTGTTTGCTTCCATCATTCATAATAATACACGCATAAAGAAACTTTTATTTTCATGTCATGAAACAACATTTCACCCAAGTTATATCATTTACATTTGTAGGGGAGAGTGCACTTAACATAGAAACACATCATATACATGTCAAAATGCATTGTCTTTCAACACAAAACGTTACCATTTATTTACATACTAGATTCAATAACAATTAAGAAGAATCGTCAATCAATTACACACCACCACACATCAATTTTGTATTAATTCAAGATTTCATTAAATGAACATACATCATCACATTTTCTCCTAAGGTAAAACATTTATTTGATCAACACAAGGCCTTTAAACACCATCCAAGTACAACACTCTTATAAAATCAAAATATTTAAATTTTTACTTCATGAAAATACATAGGAGATTGTTTTACCCATACACCTAATCACACTCATACAATGCAACATTCTTACCACACTTCTAGCACTCTACGAAATTCAATTCAATAAGATTTTTCCCTATATACTAGTGCAAATAATATATTATCAACTTCACCTATGTATTTATACTTATGAAGGCAATTTTGAATACTCAAATTTATTCCTAAATTTATTATGCGCAACTTCCTTTCATAAAACTTAAAATTAACTAGCATATATAAGCATTTAATAACCAATGTACTCCTAGAGCATTCCCTTAAAACTTATGCATCCAAAAACACGAGGAGATAGAAGAAGTGTTCTTTGCAAGACACACACTAAAAATAAGTTTGTTAAATTAATTTCGAAGATTCACCCTAACAATATTTCATACATGTTACATGATCAAGTCACTCACTTGCACCAATCGTAAAGGAACCATCATAATTATTTTAACGGATCACTACTTGACAGTATGATTATACTATACTACATTCCTTTTATACTTATATAGTATAATTCAATAAAAATACATGCAATCTCAATCTAGGATAACACTAAAGTCATTCTTTTATCTATTTCTACTTCTAACCTTCATTACTCATAATGAATTTTCAGCACATAGCCTTAAAATCACATAGAATACAATCAACGCTCACATACATCAAAAGAGGTAGAATGAGGGAAAAAAAAGAATTCACATAATATAAAGTCAACAAACATACATGCAAAGAGAAGATGCACGAAGATAAGACAATATAACTAATTTCAAAGTCACCTTGACCTCACTCAAACTCAAAGTTAAGAGAACACACAAGAGAATGTTGAACAACATAACTCTCACCTCAACAAGTTAAGACTCAACATGCTCATCTACACCCAAATGACACAAGGGTAGAACTATATCCGTATTGACACAACGACTCACCACAACTAAACATGGTAGCAACATTACCCAAAGATTCTAGTGCTGCAACCTTGGCTCTGATACCAAGTTGTAACGCCCGTCATGCAAACCCTAGAGAACACAGACAAAGCAAAAATTTTTTTTGCTTTAAAACAATACAATTCACTACTTATAGCTATATTCAATGATCACACAAGCTACAACAAAAGATAGAAGTGAATTACTAACTTTGGCAATAGAGTCTACTTACTTAGGTCAGCTAAACATACCTCTTACATTCTATTTTATTGACAAGTCCTTGCTCCCAATGCCTATACCTGCCAGGTCTACATGACTTGGCACACACATCAGATCAAAGATAGTTAGCACATGATCACTAAGAGAAGCTATATAAATCAATGGTAGTTTTTACGTTATCGAAAATAAACGACAAATCTCAAACAAGACTCAGGAGAACAGTCCTAGGGGCCCGACCTAATGCCTCGGGAGCTCATCACTCGATGGCCTTGCCTACGTATATAATTCGCAGAGGCACCGTAGTTCGACAACTTGAGCTGCTCCAACTCATTGACTGACCAACCAAGGGTTCACTCATAAGACTTTCAAGGAGGAATCTACCCCAACACAAAAGTAACACAACACCACAAATACACACTAACCTCAATCCTCTATGCATAAGCATTATGTGACCCATACAACATTACATACTAGAGGAGTGGGTATGCAACCCTTTCTAGGGTCCATCACCCCAGACAGTTTCTTAGGCGGCTGCCACCCACTTAGGTGAAGCCGAAGACTGATGAACTAGATAAGCATATTCTTGCAAAAAATAAATAAAAAAATAGCCTACTCAAATATTTATTCATACTTGCACAAGGAAGGTCACAAGGCATAACAACATTTCCTTTTAGCTAAATAGCTCACGATAAAACATATACTTATATATATTATAGCTATCCACCGTGAAAGAAAATAGTGATTTCACATCATTCTTGGTTAACAAACAAACAGTTAGTATAGGTAAACTTACAATAGATATCAACTCCTTATCACTAGTCAAACACTACTCAATAAACCAATACTTAAAACTTAAACATTCAACGATATCAATTTATAATATACAAATTGATGATTAATGTATGAAAACATTTCAAGGGTCATTCAAAATGAGAATTCAATAATATAATATCAACATTTGAATTATATGATAGTACCATTTACAATTATAATCAAGACAGTAATCTACACTTGAACTATGTTATCCTTTACTATTTCTTAGCTCCTATTAACTAACATTCCCTTAAACATATCAATCAATCATCTTTAGAACCCATGTATAGCTAATAAATTGAACTAACATAATATATGCAATTAATAAGGTTGAATCTTAAAGCTATCTAAAACTATAGTCCATCAGTTATTGTTCCAATATTAATAATTGCAATGAATAAATATGAGTTCGTAGATATTCTAATTGGTATAAGTATATCAAGTAATGGTAATGGATAATAAGCTAGGTTTATCACATCATAACCTAAACGATGAATTTTCTAAACCAACAATAATTGAATATCTCACAGGTCTATTATAAAAACTAAGTAACCAATAATATACTGATTTTAATTTAATAAACCATACCTGCTAAGTCCACATAAGGAAGAATCTAAAATGATCTCTATTTTATTAAGATATTTCTTAGTTGGACAATTCTAAAATCCACAAGTGAAATCATTTAAGAGTTCTCACTAAAACCAAAGATCCAAGAATTAAATGAATATGATTATTAAAAGATTCCAACCTCCAATATAACCAATTACAATTGTCTCGATATAAACCATACAATAAATTAAGGCTTATTTTCTTTTAAAAATATCTATTCTATCAAAATAACCAATTAAACAAATATATTTAAATATATATATATAATTAAATATATATATAATACATATAATTAAACATATATATAAATACTTATTAATTAATACATTAAAATAATTTACTATATTCAAACAATGCTAATAATAGAACTAGTGTATTGCAACTTGTATAAATTTTATTTTTGGATCTGGGTCTTTCTACAATTTTACTGAAGATGCGCCATTAAATATTTTAACACATATAAAAAATTCAGCCATACCCAGTTCGTAAATTGTGAGTTATGATAAATTTAGTGACCCTATGTCTCTGCTATTTTCTACAGGGAAATTTTTATTATTTTATCATAGGATTTCATTTTTCCTAATTTATCAGTGGATTTCCTTTTTTTTCAATCCTACAGAGGTTTTCTAAATTATATGTGAGATTTTCTAAATTATCTATTGTTTTCTTTTCAAATTTTCTACCATTTTAAATTCATTTCCTTAGAGAGGATCTAAGATTTTCACAATCCTTCTACAAAGATTTTTTTTTAATTTCACAACAAATTAACAGACAATATTTCAACATATGTAAACAAATTATCTAATTCTTTTTTTTTTATAATTTCACAAAATTAAAATAAACATCTACAATTTTGTATAGACAATCTTTTAACAACACAATTTAAATAAACATTTAAAATAAAGAACCTGGATCCTCAATCTCTAATTGATGAAGATTGAAGTTGAGCCTTCGTATTTTGATTCCCAAGCTTTTTCCAAAGATTTCATCTTCCAGAAGATGTGCAAAACCATCCTCCGCCAAGAACTTTTTCCTGCGAGTCTTTTTTTTCCATTTCCTTTATTTTATTTTCTTTTTATTTTACCAAAGAGTAGTTTGCAGAGCAAAAATTTACTTGTTCAACTTTTTTTTGTTTCAATAATCCTCTGTGTTTCTAAAAACCCCCAAAATTTTTAATTAAAATAAAAGATAATACCATTCCATTGCAAAAGCTCCAAAAATCATCAATAAAAGAAATTATATCTTTAAAAGCAAGTTTTTCAGTTAAATCTCAATTCTCATTCGTTCACACAACTTTTTCATTCTTTTATTTATTTATTTTTCTATTTTCAATACTTTTTGTTTTAATTTATGTTTTTACAACTTTACTTGCAAAGCACATTATCTAATTAATTTAAATAATTTATTCTAAACAATTATCCTCAATAAAATAATTGATTAAAATAATAAACACTATTTAATATTTAATTAACATTTAATAAAATACATGACTTTTTAAAAATAAATAAAACATTTAAATATTTAAATACAATTTAATCTAACATTTTAATAAACAATATTACCCTTATTTAATTAATCCAATCACAACATATAAAATACCATTAGAAGCTCTTGTCCCATCTTCCTCTTCCAATTCCTTAGCCAGACTACCTTGCACATCCCAAGTGAGAATGGAGGGGTACTACTGAAAATAACATACAACACCCTACATGGTTGACCAACATCAAGTGACTCCCAAAAGTAAAAGACGACTAGCAGTTGGGGGTGACCTTGAAGAAAAAATTCAATCCTTCACTAAAAAATGCCCTCTTACACTTGTTGGAATCGCCTAAGAAAGGGGCTTCTTAAGAAACAATGCCCAGATTGAAAATAAAATCCACCAACTAGATATGAGTAGAAAAGAGGGTTCAGGCTCTAAATATCAATGCCCAGAAATTAAGAAATTCTCCACCAAAAGTGTTTAAACATCACCCAAATTAAAGCCAAGATTAAAAAATCCAAAACCACAATCCTACATCAAAATAAGATGGAAATCTTCAACGCTAAACTCTATAACCTGCAACTATGAGGCACAAATGAAGCTCTTGTGTGAAGCCTCCAAATCCTCTCCTAATGCGGTCTTCCACACACGAGGAAAGGTGTCCTTGCAGAGGTTTTCATCTCAGCAAGTCAATCTGAACCCTAGAGCCAAGCACACAATATCCAAACATCCTTCATGAAAATAAGCCTCCAACATCCACCTTTATCCAAGTTTCTCCAAATGCACGCTAAAAATCACTTGCTTAGGTATCATTATTTTATTTTTGTTTTGCTAGAATTCAAGGTTGTAAATTAATATATTATATTAAATTTTAAATACATTAGTAAGAAGAATACATTTTGTTTAAATGATAATTTTAATATTGTAGATATGAGAATTACTAGTATTAATGTTACTAATCTATTGAATAAATATCATATTTGCAGCATGTCTGTTTTTTTATGGAACTTAAAGGTAATTTATGCATAATATATTATTTTAAATTTAAATACATTAGTAGGAAGAATACATTGGGTTTAAATGATAATCTTAATATTGTAAATATGAGAATTACTATTATTAATGTTAGCTAGCTTCATACCAATATATGTATATAAATGTATAGAATAATATCAAAGGAGATAAAAAATACTACTTTGTTAATATTATTAGTAAAATAAATAACAAGAATGTAAAAATATATTTTTTATATATTCATATATATAATTATATAATATTTAATTAAGTAAAAAATATAATAATAATAAATTACTTTACAAGATTTTATTAATGATTTCCAATAATTAACGAGAACTAGGGAGTGTGACCATCAACACCAAGGAAAAGTATGATAGAATAAATAATAAATTTTATAATAGATAATATTGAACTAATGATGTTATAACTGTAGCAATAAAAGAGAAATGTTATTATTGTAAAATAATATTGTTATTAATATCAATCTTATTAGATAATAATTAGTGGCAAAAATATTGACATTAATTGTCAAGACAATGTTATCTCAATAAAAAGACTAATGGGTGAGATTTTTTTATGAGCATTAAAAATAGAGTTATTACCATTATCATAGCAAAACTTAAAAATAGAGTTTATTCATCCAAATTATAACTCTAGTACAACCGTCACAACATTGTGATAGTATTAACTTTAGAATGATAATTAATCCCATGTATATTAATGTTTTACTAAATGGTGCATTACGTAAACCCAGTACCACCTAAGTCTAGAGCCAACTTGATTTTCATCTAAGAGTGTGCGCAATGGACCTTGCACACCCAACCTCATTATCCTCACACCCTACTCTTGGGTGGCATGTCACTGGTGATGTCATTTGTACATCAACATATAATGTGTATAGTACATGGTTGTCAATTGTTAATGTTTTATAACCATGTTAAAAAAAATGTTGGGTTTTTTGAGCAATATTTTTTTGGGAAATGACATCAATTAAGGTTTTTTTTATGAATTTTATTTATTGGTAGATGTAAGTGTAACACCCCGCTAGGGAACCCAGAGAACAACACAAATATAATGAAATAACCACATAATTTTAAAAAGATGACATTCGATAACAACATAAATACAAAGTGAACAACTACACATACGTCCTTAGAGTTCCATGACGTTGCTACTTAACCATTCTCAAGTAAGAAAATCACTTCCTTAAACCAAAGACATAATACATAAGGATTGAACATTACAACAACGTATGATCAAATTGCATATTCATAATAAAGTTTAATTACATGTTCAAGATACATCAAGATCATAATACAATAAAACCTCATATAACTATCAAGATAGTATACAATAAAGATGGTGATCATGTACAGTCGTCCATCTCGTTCACATGAGCACGCTCAGTGTCTAACTCCATGAACAAAGTGAATCCAGAAACTTGTTAAGAACAATCTTGTCTCAAGCTATATAACCTGCAAGGGAACCCAATGGAGGAAAAGCACGTTCCTCCCAACCATGTGGTACCCTAAGGTTCACTCCCTCCGTGATAGGAGATAATGAAAGGTCCACCAATCAATCAAACAAACAAGAGAATAGTACATAACATCACATGGCTGATAGTTACATAATGGCATGACTGTATCTACATCTTATGATCACTAACAAACTCCCAGAGGCAACAACAAAACTAGAGGTAACTCTACAAAAGAGACCACAAACATGTATAAGGATAAGAGTGTCATCACACAGTTGTTCTAGGTTACCCTGGTGAATCTTCTTAGATTACCGGCCCTCGTCCTGAGTTACCTTGGCAATCTCTACCGATTCCCGGCCCCTAGATGAACTCATGTGGTACCGTAACACTTTTTGAGAGGACAAAGTGAACGACTAAGACATTATAGCCCATCTCAATCTAACCTTAATCTTTGCAAGAACTAAGGTGATAGGCAAAGCAATCATTTATCTGGATTTATTTAATGAAGTACTACCCAACCCCTAATACATTAAATTAAAGTTTTTACTGGATTAACTAATTCTGATAGGTTACCCTAACAACGTCTTAGGGTTCTGGCCCCTAACGAAAGCCACTCTTCCTATATACAAAACTTCACTATCTGACAACAACAAGGATAGCCATCATGCACAAACAAACTAAATCATGTTCACAACCCAATCATGACTTAAAACATTTTACTCCCATTCACCACATAGGTAACAAAACAATGTGCATGGCTAGCCCCACAATGAATTAAATATGCTAAACTTCCTAACTCAAATAGATTAAACAATTCAATCAAGAATTTCCTAGCCTTTGGAAAACTAAAATCCCATAACACATCAAATAAACTGCCACTTTGATAACTTCAAACAATAAAACTCACAGGAACTTTCTTTAACACTAATCAATATTTAAAGAATAGTTCAAAGAATAATTCTATTTATTTACAATTTAAATACCATATTCATTTAAAACAAAATCTTAAATATTACCTAATAAGACAAATAGATAACATGTTTTTGTTTTATAAAAAATCAATAAGAAAATAAACTTAATATAAATAGAATCATTCAAATATCATCTAAGCATTTTTATTACAACTAATTGTTTATTAATTCACAAAGAAACAAAGTCTAGTTTTTACATTCTTTTAAATATAAACATATACTTTTGTCTTAAACTTATTCCTATGATTAACCTCATTATCATCAACATAGAGATACATATTTTCAATATTAATTTATAAAATCAAACTTAATCTAATTATATTTTGATAAAATATATAGATCTAACTATCTGTTACTACACGCATGCACAATTAGGGAAATACGGTTTGAAAACTAATGTTTACAAAAGCAAATTGAATGACTAAAGATGAGATTTGTTCATAGCTTGACTTAATAATGAGATAACATCAATTATGCAATTCAATTATCATTTGCAAATGAGCCAAAACAACAGATTAGAATAAAATAATATAAAAGGTTGAGTTTCCAGCAATAACTTTTTTTTCCAGATCATCGAATGTTTTAGCGTAATCACACCAAAGAATACGGTTTGTATCTACATGAATATTGCTTAAAATTCACATTCAAAGGTAAGGATAAAATCTCTACAGTCTCTTATGTTCAAGCGTTGCCTCCGTGAGTTGTGAATAGAATCAAAAAGGTTATTTAAATCTATACGCCCTACCATTTTAAAGTGTTTCCGCTGTGACAGGTTGCGTAAGGAAACAAGGAGCTTATTTAAAACTATACACCCTACCATGTTCAAGTGCTTTAGCTAATACAGGTTGCCAATGAATCGGGGAGTTTATTTAAACGCTTGCACCCTTCTATGCTCAAGTGTTGCAACTGGAACAGGTTGCTAATGGAATCAAGGAGATTATTGATGACGCTAAATGAAATAATCTGAAATCAGAAAAATGATAAAGAAGGAAAGTGTTGTCAATGCTAAACAGGAGTTTAGTGATGATAAACACAACCTTAATTCACACCAGAATACTGCGCCACTCTTAAATCTATTGATTGATGATTCAGAACATAACACAATGCCACAATACAAAGAGGATTTGTTGTAACTCCCAAGCAAAACAACTGGCTGGAATCACTACAGGATTTGACACCATTTTTATGGTCGCTCATCGGTCGTCGAAAAATCTCTATCGGAAGAGGACGAATGGTAAAATTTTTTCGGCCGCTATTTTTTCGTCGCAAGGCGATGACAAATTAAACGTCAAAATAATGGCGAAGAATCGTCGGTCGGCAGCATCGTGAAATACATCAGGATTTTGTCGGAATATCGATGAAAACTTTGTCTATCCACCGACGAACTGCACTAGAAGTTCATCGTCGGTTCGACGAAATGGGCAAGCATTAGCGTGGAAACATGGAAATTTCGTCGAAATAGCGACGAAATACAAAA
>VDFB02302683.1:0-45795 GCA_007258455.2 Sequoia sempervirens | reverse complement strand
CTTCTTCTCTTTCCCAAATTTGAGAAATCAGAATCTTTTCTATTTTCCATAAATAGAATTTTCACATAACTCCAAGTCAATCTACGTCAGACCTGGTAGCAACTTTATGGAGTGAAGGATCTTCATCCCTTTCTCACTCATGTTCCCAAGTCTATGGTGCTACAATTTATTTATTTTCCTTGTAGCAAGTGCTATAACTGTCTTAGTAGCAACTATTTTTATAGCAACTAAGGTAGAATAAGTATTACCAGTACACAAATACAATGTGCCTAACTTTTCACTTTTAGCTAGTACTAATGCACCTTTACCGACCTTCCATAATTTTTCTGAAAAGGTAACTATGCAACCTTCACTACCCAGTTGTCCTATAGAAATTAAATTCCTTCTCAAATTTAGAAAATGCCTTTACCTTCTATAGCAATCATTCATTTCCATTCTGCAACTTTATTTTTATCTTTCCTTTTCCAACAATCTAATAGGGTTCATCATCACCCAAATATACCTGTGCAAAATCACCTTGAACATAATCTACAAAATATTTCCTATGGGGTGTGGCATGAAATGAAGCCCCTGAACCTATTACCTCAGAATTATTAACATTATCTAAACATAGAATTAAAACATTCTACAATTTATTACTTGCAACATTAGCTTCCTTACTATCATCATGTTGTATGTCTCCTTGTTTTCCCTTTTGAGACCAACAATCCTTCTTCAAGTGTCCTGGATTTCCACAGTGCCAAAAATCCATTCTTCCTCTAGATTTAGGTTTTCCTTTCTTCAACTTCCCTTGTGAAATCTCATGATTTGTTGGGATTTTTCCTCTCTCCTTTTTTCTTCCCTTGTTCTCTATAGTCAAAGTATTACCCTATTTTGAAATCTCACTTACTCTTTTTTGTCCCATTTCCTCGCTAAGGATAACACCAACAACATCATCAAATTTCAATGTATTTGAACCAGAGACATAGTTACTTATAACCATTAGCAAACTATTCCATCTTTTTGGAAAATAACATAAAACCAAGAGAGCCCTCGCCTCTTCATCAAAATTCACTTTTACAGAAGTTAACTGACTAGTAATCATATTAAACTCATTTAAATGATCTATCACAAATCCACCTTCAATCATTTTCAGATTAAACAAATGCTTCATGAGAAATACCTTATTTGAGGCTGAGGTTTTTCATACAATTTAGCCAAATATTTCATTAGATCCTTTGTTGTCTTTGCTTTTATTATATTGAATGACACAGATGGTGTCAGGGCACAATGAATAGTTCCCCAATGCCTTTCTATCTAGAATCTCCCATTCTTCATTAGACATCACAACATCTTTCTTTACTTTTCCTTGCAATGGCTACCATAGATCCTTTTGATACATATAATCTTCCATTTGCATCTTCCATAATTGATAATTCTAACCATTAAACTTTTCAACCTTGAATTTGCCTTCTTCCATTGCTCCTACTCAAATCTAGAGGTTTCCTGCCAATCAACCAAAATACGTGTGGCTCTAATACCATTTGTTAGGTTTTTTACAAAGTCATTTTTCTTTTTTCAATTAAAAAAATTCAACTATCGACCCCTTGATGTGCAAAAAGGGAAAAAAAAGAAAAAAATTTGGGGGTTGCACTTCGAAACCCCAACAAGGATATGTTCAGAGTATAGTATTTGCATGATTAGTCACCACATACCAACAAGAGGGGAATTGGAAGAGGTGACAAGGAGTCTATGGAGGAAAAAGGAGAATATAAATTCCCCCCTCACTTGCACCATGAAACAATTTAGAGGTTGAATCGATACACATGCTTTGTGTCCTTTTACACATGTCAAAATCAAAGTTGATTGAGTATAGATAAATCACTTAGGGGAATCAATTGGGGACCGAGCGACTAAGCCAAAGACAATTCAAAATGTAAGGAATGTGTGAGGTTGATTCAAGTGACAATGGTGGAGAGAAGGACTACATATACAAAAAATCTACAAGTGGTACTAAGGAAATCAATGTGAAACGTAATAGTTTGGAAGTTGTTCATAAGGTTGAAAGGAATGAGAAGTTTTGAAGTTTGAAATAATGTGATAGGGGTAGCGTATGTAGGATGGAGTGAATGCAAGCCATAACCACATTATTAAAGGCTTAAGACAATGATAAATTTAGCCTCACACAAAGTGAATAAGGGGTGAGAATGAGTGTGACGCTAGTATAGATGTATTGTTACATCATAGATACGAATATTGAAGCTAATCGATATAGGAATATGGAATACGCCATGTTATGGAGGAAGGTGGAATTTGTTGAGTAGTGGAAGGAAAGTAATAGGGAGGGGTTCATGAGAAGAGAAGAAATAGTTTGAGGAAAAGTGTGGGCGAAATGTGGATAGGGATTGTAATTGTTAGGGAAGTCAAACCTGTTGGAGGAAGAAGAGATTATAATTCTAGAAGGTGAATACCATACCAGTGTGTGGAAGTTGAAAAGTTGGAATAATAGTGAGGCAACAAATTTTCGCATAGATTGTAGTTGTTTGTATTTCATGAAGTTTATAATAAATAAAGCTTTCTTTATTTTCAAATTTGAGTAATATTGTTGAGCGTTGTGCAATTGTAAATTGATTTAAAATTGGCACAAGTTATTATCAATTTTGGTTTAATCATTTTTTGAGTTGGTTGTAATATACAATTTGGGATTTTAGTTGAGAAAGTTGTTTTCATCTTCATCAAGTGGTATCAGAGCCAAAGGTTATGAGCATGCGAATAGAGTGTTGAGAGAGAGGTAGTTCACACTAGGACCTATGGGTGGAGAGGAAAGTGAGCAGAGGTTTTGGGGGTACAAGTAGATTGTTGAACAAGAGGTAGCTTGTGATGGAACCTGTGGATAGTGGAAGCGCGATTGAAGATCTCAAAATTACTGTTGCAGGTGTGTGGAGTCCTAAGTGGTTGAGGGTTGGAAAGTGTAGAGTTGGAAGCATGAGTGAGAAGCTCGAAAGTATCGATACAACTGAGTGGAGTCCTAAATGGTTGAGAGTGGAAAGTGTATAGGAAAGTGTTGTGGTGATGATAGATTATAACAGACGAAGTGAATTTTCATGAGGATCTAGGTATGATTGCAACATGGAAGTTTCAGGGCAAAGTTGTCATGAAGACATGTCATAGGAGGGCATGGTGAGAAGAGGAAGAGCATTTGGTGGAGGAGGTCGGGCTAGTTGGCAAAGGAGGTCGGGTTGTCAGCAATGGAATTTGCTGGAGATTGTTTGCAGTCTCAAAGGGTGGTTCCATCACCTAACTTCACTTGTGTGAGCCCATGCTCACAAATTTCTTACCTAGCATGTCTGATGTAGGATCATCTATATCTATGTGCGATTGACATCACCAAAAAATGTTTATATTTGAATTTCAGTAAGATTTCATGAAATCCTTTGTTGCAGGTAGAATTTAGACTCCATCCCAGAATTAATACCCAAAATTTTATGAGCACATCTTTCCTTGTTTTGGAAAATTAATGGTTTTGCGACTTGTGTTAATAATTTGGAAAAGTTTTAAAAATTCACAATCTGTGAAGTTTGAGGAAAAATTGGTTTGGCGCAAGTTTTGTAATGTCAAATTATGCACCTTTGCTAGTTTTCAAGGAATTCTAAAAAAATTGGTTTTCAACTTCACATTCAAGTGAGTATGTAACCCACATATTATGTGGGTATGTCATTTCATGTTGAGGTTGTAAATTTCGAGTGGACTTCCAAATGCCACAGTGAAAATAATAAGTCCATTTCTTTAAAAATTCTGATTTTAGTTTGGGGAATGCCAAAGGACCTATGCATTTTGGTAAGGGCATTTTGGATCGATTAAATGTAGCTGAAGAGGCAACACCTCACCTTTCCTCTTCCATAGAGTCTATTTTAACATAGTCTAGAAAATGAAAGGGGTGACAAGAGGGGAATCGGTGAAGGAAAAAGGATTATACAAATCCCTCCTCACTTGCACCATGAAACGATTCAGAGGCTGAATCAATACACATGTTTTGCGTCCTTTTACGCAGGTCAAAATCAAAGTTGATTGAGTGTAAAGAAATCACTTAGGGGAATCAATTGGGGATTGAGTGATTAAGCCAAAGACAATTCAAAATGTAAGGAATGTGTGAGGTTGATTCAAGAAATGACGGTGGAGAGAAGGACTGCATAAATAGAAAATCTACAAGTGCCACTAAGGAAATTGATGTGAAGTGCAATAGGTTGGAGGTTGTTCATAAGACGAAAAGAAATGGGAGGTTTTGAAGTCTGAAATAATGTGATAGGGACAGTGTATACAAGATGGAGCGAATGCAAGTCATAACCACATTAGTAAAGGCTTAAGACAACAATAAATTTAGACTTGCATAGAGTGAATAAGGGGTGAGAACGAGTGTGGTAATAGTATAGGTGTATTGTTACATCACAAATACAAATATTAAATTTGGTTGATATGGGAATATGGAATACGCCATGCTATGGAGTAAGGCTGAATTTGTTGAGTAGTGGAAGGAAAGTAATAAGGAGGGGTTCGTGAGTAGAGAAGAAATAGTTTTAGGAAAAGAGTGGTCGACATGTGGACATGGACTGCAATTGTTAGGGAAGTCGAACCTATTGGAGGAAGAAGCGATTATAATTCCAGAAGGTGAATACCATGCCAACACGAGGAAGTTGAAAAGTTGGACTAACAGTGAGGCAACAAATTTTCATAGAGATTGTAATTGTTTGTATTTCATGAAGTTTGTAATAAATAGAGCTTGCTTTATTTTCAAATTTGAGTAATATTGTTGAGCGTTGTGCAATTGTAAATCAATTTAAAATTGGCACATTATTGCCAATTTTGGTTTAATCATTTTGTGAGTCGGTTGTAATTTGAAATTTGGGATTTGAGTTGAGAGAGTTTTTTTCATCTTCATAAAATAGATATAAAGTGAGATGAAATAGATTATATGAGTGTCATAGCTTTAAAAAATCACACTAATAGGTATCTTTATGGAAGGATGGATTGTGAGTGGAACACTAATAGATGTAAAAATGGAGGGAAAACTAAAGTTATTACTAGAAGAGGTAGTGGTCATAGAGTTGGTAACTATGAAAAGAGAATTCTTAGAAGAGGGAAAAGAATGACATGACACACCATTAAAAGAAGCCAACAAAGTACTAATAACAAGTATCACATCATGACCTCATGTTGTGATCGTGTACATAAAACCAAAACACGACTAAAATATATATTTTTTAAATAATAAAACTATAATGTAACTCCTAAGTAAATAAAAATAACTCTTCAAATAAAATTAAAGTAAATAATGTAAATATGATAAAATAATTCTTAATTAAAATAAAATAATTCTTAGTTAAAATAAAATAACTCTACAATAAGTAAATAAAAGTAAAATAAACAATGTAAATAAATTAAGATATTTATACTATCCACAAAATGTAGGTCATATTGTTAAGCCATTGAAAGACACAATAAGAGTTGTAACTTTGAAAACTTAGCTTCAATTATTGCATAAGTAAGAGCAACTCATGTAGCTAAAGGTTATAGGGCCGCATAATTAGAACCTCACAAATGGGGCATGTACTAGTTACTATTTATGTCTTATGTAACATATAACAACTTTATATATTAAAATTTTCTACACTCCAATTTAGACCTCATAATCATATAAAAATTTCTTAAGGTAATTTGAAATATCAATATAATAATTTTTATGCAACATGATTGACATATGCTCTTTCTAATTTATAAAACTGCAATTAGGGGAAGAAGTGTTACAATGATAATGCAAAATTGCCTCATGCCATGAGCATATTTAAAAATTCTTTTTTAAATATATCACAAAAAATTAATATATACAACTAAATTGAATAATTAATATCACAGCAACAAAAATCTTTAGGGGAAAAAATCGTCAAACCAAAAGTATAAGATTTTTTCAAACACTTGTACTATTTTCTAATTTCAAGGCATTTTAATAGCATAGAGATATAGAAAGAAAATAAAAAATGAAATAAGGGATTTAGGGTGGGAATCCCTAGCATTCAAGGGCAATGTCTCTCACAAGGGTTTGAGTGTAATGCCATGAGGAGTGGTGGTCCTCACGCGGGTATGGGGATAGTGCCCCTAGTAGGTCAAGGGTTACAACCTTTCATAGGGTTCAAGGGAAATACCCTTGACATGCTCTCTATAATGATACATGATAGAGTCGAGGGGTGAAGTCTCCACCACCAAGCCCAATTTAAAGCTTTTGAAACCATACAAACCTTCATGGGACACACTGTTTTTCATGCTCAAATATTTATGAGTTTGGCTCCTCAAAATTTGAATATTATTAATATATATTTATTAGTAAAATTATATCAAAATTAATTAATTAGAAAATATTTAAATTTATAATTAAAAATATCATTAAATTAATTTTTAAATTATTAAAAATTATAATTAATTATATATTCAAATAAAATTATTGTTTCATTTGTTTAGTTTTATTTTTTTATTATAAATTTAAATATTTATCGCTTTTAACCATGCTTAGATATTTATGAGTTTGGTGCCTCAAAATTTAACTATTGTTAATATATATATTTATTAATAAAATTATTAAATTTATTTCATTATATTATTTATGTCAAAATTAATTAATTAGAAAATATCTAAATTTATAATAAAAAATATCAGTGAATTAATATTAAAAATTATAATTAATTATATATTCAAATTAAACTATTACTTCATTTATTTAATTTAATTTTAATAGTAAATTTAAGTATTTTAATTAATTTTGATATAATTAATATAATGATAAAGAAAATTTAAAAATTAATATTTAATAAAAATCAAAATATAATTTCATAATTTGTAAACATATATATATATATATATATATTGATAATTCGGGTCTCCGCGTCTCTAGCTCAACGACTCAAGTGGTCAATCCCAACAACTCCCTACTTCAGGAGGTGCGACTCAAGTGGTCAATCCCAACAACTCCCTACTTCAGGAGGTGCGACTCAAGTGGTCAATCCCAACAACTCCCTACTTCAGGAGGTGGGTACACTCGATATGAGCAAAGGTGAGACTAATCCTGGAGCCGCGCGGTAACTAGCACCCACCCCAAGTGTGCACAACAGGGTAAATCACAGGCCATAGAGTTGAACCCAAGACTTCGGGGAGCAAACCCAAGACTCAAGCCAAGTCCGCTAAACTGAATGGGCGTAAACATAAATATACATTATAAATATCTATCAATCGTGTATATATATTAAAATATTAAAATATTTATAATTAATAAAATATATATAAAATAATTTATTTTTTAAATACTTGTAAATTTATAATCATTAATGGTATGGGGTTTCAAAACATTACACTGTTGAATCTATCGTGGGGATTATCAAAGATTGACGAGATGATAAGATTTTTTTTAACTTTTTGGTTTACCTATAATCAAATGTATTATGTGATGCTTTCCTGCCGCCTTTGCGAATTGTTTGTTTGGAGAATCATATGAATCTTGAGCGATGCAAAGGATTGAAGTAGTGGAATTTGAAATTATTAAAGAGTGAGAAATTTATCGCTTCCACTGTTAAAAGCAAAGAAGAGGGGTATTTTGGTGTGCATGATAAGGGATTGAAGTGAAAGGAATTCATTTTAATTTGTGTGTGAGGAATTGAATAAACAATAAAGAAGCTTATTCTCTACTTTCCTGTCAAATTTCCTTGCAGGCAAGTTTTTCAACCTTCCTTTTCTTTTTGTCTTGATTGTTGAATGGTGCAACCAAAACTTATGTATCTTAATTTATTATTGATCTATGCTTCAACATTAGCAGTCTAATGGTTTGTTTCTGTAAAATTATTTTTTATAAACTTGGTGCTGAAAGGAGAAAAAACTTGGCGCCAAAAAATATTAAAATAAAAAAAACAAAACACATATCAAAATTGTCGATAGTGTTTGAAAAGAATTATGTTTTATCCACAGAAAATTGCAGTTGTACATTTTCACACTCAAACACTAGTTAACTCGAAAGGTTTGGGAGTGAGCAAAAGTTAAGTCACTGAAAAATGGAGATAGAGTGCAATTATGGGGTATCCATGGCATCCATGCCTCTGGTGCATTTACGGGGTATGATAGCCATTTCCAATTTTGTTCACGGGAATTGCAAATGGAGACAAAATGAAGAGGGAAAATGAAGTATGAAGAGGCATTTTCTTAATGTCGATTGGTTGCATATCAAGGGGGCTCAAGTGTGCCATGTGTCAATGATGGATTGATTTTAGGGCTTCTCTATTTTCTTCTCCTTTCTCTTTAATGAGAAGTTGTTTCATTGTATGGGGGATCCAAGTTTTTCCAGGTCTTGGGTATTGTAATTATTTACATGGTTGTCTCTAGATTAGGAGTTCTTCAAATTTCAAAGTTCAATATTGTAATCCATTTTTTTAATGGAAATCAAATCAGTTTGCAACTTGGGACGAACCATGTCATATTGTAATGTTTCCATAATGTATGCATTATATTTTCAATCAAAATAATCAAGGATTATAATGGTTTTTGTTGCATATTTGTTGCAATAAGTGTTTGGATTGATGAATTTTGTTCAAATAATAGGTTAAAGTGTGCTCTTAGTCAAATGTTGGGTATATTGTGTTACATTTAGGATCAATAAAAATATTACAAATATGTCTTAAAGAGACCTCATTATTGTAAGATAGTAATGGTTTAATGGTCATTGGTTTTGTGTTTGGGCTATTACCAAATGGGTTATTTTATTTTGACTATGTTATGGACAAGGCACTGGTCTAGTGTGTTTCTTTTGTGTAAAACCTAGAAGGAATCACCATTGAAAAAATTAAAGAGTCTTTCCCATTTTCATTTTTAACTTATTTCTAGTTTTTTGTATCTTCATGGAGATTAAAGAACACAGAGGTTATGCTTGGGAATGATTTTGTTGTAACTTCTTTATGTGCTTGAGATGAAACTTTTTCTTAATTTATTAGTTCTCAGTGTGGATTCAAGGTGCAAAGGGATCATTCCTAAATATAATGAAATGTATAAAACCATTTATACATTCATCTGAGAACCATCAACATGTTAGCAATCTGCAATGTGTTGTCTAGTGCAAGTCATATTATATGTACAGATCTTTGAATAGGAACACCCTCTTGAGTCTTGTAGAGATAACAGTACAGAAGGTTGATTATATCCTTGTTCATTGGAATTTCTTGTCCCTGATGTGATGATAGTTCAAGACCTTTGTCTTAACCTCTTGATCCATTGGTTTAGGCATTGTGATTTTCCTTACGATTTGGGGTTGCAAGAAAAATCACCAACATAGATGATGATCTAACACCCCTTGTTTGTGCATGTTCTATGAGAGCATGAACAATTGTAAATAAGCCACTATAAAACAATCAATAATATAAAAATAAATTAAATTAAGATACAAGATGTACAATTGATACTAGATGGAAAATTATGTACACTTTTTTACATGCAACAACTTCCTATTTGGAGCCTAAAATTATAAAAAGATCATGTGGAAATTTATTAAATTGATCTATATGAGATAAAATTGATACTAGGTGGAAAATTATGTACACTTCTTTACATGCAATAACCTCATATAGATAAAAATATTGATAACAAAATTATGAGTGAGTTTTATGAAGTCATTGAGAGATTTGAACCAAATCTAGAAATTGCAAGTAAAATTGGGGACTAGTGTTTAAAATACAAGTTAAAAGAAGGGATGTTTGGACTTCTAACAACCAGATATAATATGCCACATGTTGATGTTCTTGGATACAAATGATGGAGTTCCTATGGAGTAGATATTCATGAATTACAATTCTTTTCTATAAGAGTATTAGACCAATGAGCAAGTTCATCATCTTGTGAGAGAAGCTTGAGCTTATTTGATCACATTCATCCTTAAGATAACACGTTATCTAGATGGTTAGGAAATATTGTCTATATTCACATTAATTTAATTTTTTTTATAAATAAAGCAACGCAAGGCGCTACCTTTTCTTCACAACTCAAGAAAATCTAGAAGATAGCCATTGTAGATGAACCCAAATTTTTGGATGATAGATTAAGTAGTATATATAGTGATGATGGTATTGTGTCAACTCAATCAAGTGCCCTTGATGACTTCGATATTTTTTGAACCTTTTTAATAAAAAATGACATTTAAAAATGTGATTTCATATGTATTTGATATTTTATCTTTGATAAGCTTATATCATGGTTTATAAGTATGGACATCTTTTTATATACTTTTTAAATATAGTTCTCTATGTTATGATTCTTTCCTAATAAATCCCCCTAGATTTAGGTAAGATCCATTTTCAATTTAGATCCTAATATGATTTGGCATGGGATATGACCAAGGTTTTGTTTTTGCCTTGTGGGTTTGTTCTTAAGGATAATGCAATTTGAACCTACCACAATTTGGTTGTTTGTTAAATTATTATTTTTTCATTGATCCTTCATCGTGTTATGCCTCTCACTTAGCAAATAATACTTCCCAATTCCTAGCCATGACTAGTTGTTTCAGTTTTCATCATCAACCCAATATTTGGTATTTCATTTTTCTTGTGATTTTTTTTTGGAAAACATATTTTAATAGGTAAAAGTTGTAAAAAAATCATTATCACAAATATTGTATGAACTGATGTACATGCACTTCAAGCTTGATGGAATGTACTCCAAGATCCTTGAATTATATTTGTACCTATTGCATTTAGAAATTTGCAGCTATCTTGTGTAATTTTAACTTTAGTTATACTATTATTAGCCTATTTTAATCGTTAAAATTAAAAATAGCCTCAATGTTGTAAAAGGGGCTGAAATAAAATGCAAATAATACTTGGCTCCCAAAGTACCGAGAAGAGAGAGGTCTTCACATTTAATAAAGTTTATTTTTTAAAAATGTAGAAAAAATTTATCCAAAAAATTACGTGCATTTTTGGAGAGAGTTTGCAAAAAGTTTGTTTTATGTTTCCCTAACTAAGTGAGCCTAGTTTTAGGGTTTCCTACTATGTCTATTTGCCTCCACAACTTTTGCAAGCTACAATGATGGTCAAGACATTTATGGGAGCATCCAAGAGTGTTTTAAGCTCATGGAAATGGCTAAAAAAGTGTTGATTCTTTATTATCGATCAATCCAGAATCATTCACGTGGAAGATAAGAAGAATGCTAGGTCTGTTTGCCTTTAAAACTCCATCACTAGCTTGCGAAATGCTTGTATTCTTAATATTTTTATGTATTCAGGTGGATTTGTATGAAATTTGTATGGCTAGAATGCCAATGAAAGAAGTGTGATAGCTAATAAATCATCCATACGGGTCTTATACATACACAATTCCAAATGTGATGAATGGGCTTCACAATATAGATACAATGCTTGTAAGGTTGGGTTTGTGAAAGCCTTGAAAAATTGTGTTTCCTTGACAGTGTGTCTTCATTGAATCATTACCATTTGTTTCAATGTCTACCTATCTTAGACAAAGACCATTTAACCTTTCATAAAGATCATATACCTCATCCATAGTTTCAGAAATTAAGAGAGATATTATTGCAGGTTTATATGGTCTATCTTTTCCCACTGTTGAACTCAAATAGTGCGAGATTTTCCTTATAAAACCTAAAGTTCCAAGTGATAGAAATCCTTTTACCTATTATGGTAATAGCTTAAAGAAAAACCTTTCTAGAGCTATAACATTTAGTAAAGGAACTCTGGCTGATTTTTCCCTCACTTGTACTAAACTGGATTTAAGTAGAGGTTTAATGGAGGAGATGAATTTACCATATGCTAACAACACTTGGATTCATATATTTGATAATATGAAAAACAGTTCTAAATAAAAAACAACCAGGGTAGGCGAAATGGTACTTGTAGAACCAAATAAGAAAATGTGATAGAAGATGACATATCTTGAGGGTTTGATAAAATACAAGATAAAGAAGAGAATGTGATTCTTGAACAATAATGACTCATGTGTAGAAATTTTTGAATGCACAAAATAATAAAGAGTTGTTGCTTTGTTTCCCCAATCAACAGGGGAATACCCAAAATGTAGAATAACAAAAAATGATTGGAGACACACAGAACTGGGCATGCAATATTTGTTTTTTGTATTAACCAGAAAATGAAAAATTACAAAATGCTTTCAAACTGAAACTAGAATCTACTATTTACAAACTAAACACGCAACAATCTGGAGTTGCACCCACAAACTTCAAAAAACTATCAGGAGCTGCACAAAGCTCTTCTTTCCTTCTATTCGATTGGAACTATCTATTGTTCCTAGAAAAACACTGAGTCATCAGGAGCTTTCAGCTGGTTTCTACAAAAAAACCTAGAACAAACTACAACTGTTGTTGTTTAGGAGCTTCTTTGAATCACACAAATAACTCACACAAAAAACATTCCTTTCTTCAGACTGCTACTGCACACTTTGAGTAACAACATTCATTCCTCCATTCCTTTTTCCTACACAAAAATTTCCACTCAAATTTGAAATCACCTACCATAGTTAATTCTTGAGATTCAAATTCTCCTACAACATTAAATTCTAGAGCTATCAGGAGCAAAACAGGGATGGTGATCCCAAAAAAGCAAACTGTCATTGAAGGCTCCTGATAGGTAGGTGAGACAAGGGGCTAACATAAATAGGCTCGGACAATTAATATTTCCAACACTCCCCCTTTGACTGAGCCGCTAAAACAAGATCAATCTTGATCCAAATCAACAATTCTCAAACTGTTCCTTAGATGCTTGAAGTAGTCCCTGCTCAAAGACTTGGTGAATATGTCTACTAGTTGCTGCTCAAACCTGCAAAATGCTATTTTGATTTCACCATTTTCAACTAACTCTTTGATAAAATGATACTTGATTTCAATGTGTTTGCTTCTTCCATGAAACACATGATTTTTCGTCAAGGCTATTGATGAAACATTATCACAAAAGATTTTTGTTACATCCTCTTGTTCTCTCAAATCTACCAAGATTCTTCTCAGCCAAATAGCTTGACATGTTGTTGCATTTTCTGCTATATACTCAACCTCGGTTGTTGATAGGGAAACTATGGGTTGCTTCTTGGAAGCCCATGAGATAGCTCCTGAACCTAAATCAAACACATAGCCTGATGTGCTCTTCCTATCATCCACACTTCCTACCCAATCACTATCCTTGTATCCAACCAGCCCAACTCATTTGCTGTTGTGTACAAAATACCATATCCTTTGGTGTCATTCACATGCCTTAGGATTATTTTATCCGCTTTCCAATGGGTGTCCCTTGGATTCTCCATAAATATGGAAATAATACTCACTCCATGCATTATATTAGGCCTAGTTGCAGTCAAATACATAAAACTTCCAACCAAACTTTTGTACATGGTCGGATTCACATTGTTGCTGCAATCTTCCTTGCTCAACTTCAAACCTATGGTTGTTGGTGTAGGGGCAGGATTTCTTTCAAGAATCCTAAATCTCTTCAAGATCTCTACTACATACTTTGCTTGAGAGATAAAAATACCATCATGCATTTGTTTTACTTCTATGCCTGGAAAATACCTCAAGAGACCTAAATCTGTCATCTCAAACTCTCTTTTCATGACCTCTTTAAAATCAACAATGAGGAAATCATCATCCCCAGTAAAAACTAAATCATCTACATACAAGACAACAATGAAAATCTTACCATTAGCTTCCTTGATGTAAAGAGTGGGCTCACCATTGCTTTTGCTAAACCCATTGCTCATCAAATATGAGTCAATCCTATTGTACCATGCCTGTGGAGCTTGCTTCAACCCATGGAGGGCCTTCTTCAGCCTATACACCTTGTTTTCTTGACCAAGAACTTCATAACTAGATGATTACTCCACATATACCTCTTCTTTCAATACTCCATTTAGGAAGGCATACTTCATGTCCATTTGAAACACCTTCCATTTGTGCTAGGCTACAATTGCTATGACTACCTGCATAGTCTCCATCCTTGCAATGGGGGCATATGTCTCATTATAATATCTCCCAAACTGTTGTTTGTACCCCTTAACCACCAATTGTGCCTTGTGCCACTCTATTCTTCCTTTAGAATTGCACTTGGTCTTGTAGAGCCATTTCACCCCAATAACTTGCTTGTTGGGAGGCAAATCAGTTAGCTCCCATGTGTTGTTCCTCTCTATTGCATTTATCTCCTCATCCATGGCCTCACACTATTTCTCCTCTTTTACAACATCCTCAAAAGAAACTGGATTACTATGAGAAAATAATGCAAAATTCACACTCGTCAAATTCTTTGTCATACCTTTCACTTTGGTAGATCTCCCTTAGACTCTTGGTCTTCTTTGGCATTAGGGAGACGAGAGTGGGGTCTAAAATTTCAATACTATTGCTGCTCTGTTGAACAAACCCTATCTAGAGCTGTTGGGAGCTCTCGAGAGCCAACCGAAGTTATCGGGAGTGGTTAAAAGCTGATTTGGAGCTATTAGGAGCAACTGCAGGCTCATCTTGCTGCACTTCTTATTCCTTTTCTTCTTCATTAGGAGTTTTTGGGAGTGGTTCTAAGTTGTCAGAAACTATCAAGCCATCCCATGACTCATCCTCAAGGAACACCATGTCTCTGCTTATGACGATTTTCTTGGTGATGAGATTATACACCATATAAGCTTTGGACTCTTCACTGCAGCCCATGAAAATACACTTCTCACCCTTGTCATCCAACTTTTACCTCTTCTCTTTTGGCACAAGTGCATATGCCACACATCCAAACACCCTCAAGTGTTTAACTGTCCACTTGCATTTTGTCCATGCCTCTTGTGGAATCTTGCGAAAAACTACCTTTGTAGGACTTCTATTTATCACAGTTGTTGCTATAGCCTCTCTCCAATATTCATTTGGGAGCTCCTTTTCTTTTAGCATGCTCCTTACCATCTCCATGATGGTCCTATTCTTTCTCTTAGCCACTCCATTTTGCTGCAGAGTATAACTGGTTGTTAGCTCCTTCTTGATGCCATTTTGCTTGCAAAAATTTACAAACTGATTGGAGGTATGCTCTTCCCCTCTATCTAACCTTAGGACTTTGATGAAATGTCCACTCTCCTTTTTAGCCTAGGCCTTAAACATCAAAAACTTATCAAATGCTTCAGACTTATGTTGCAAAAAAATAGACCCACGTCTTACGACTGCAATCATCAATGAAGGTCATAAAATATTGGCTCTTGCCAATAGAAATTACTTGCATAGGGCCACACAAATTAGTGTGCACCAGCTCCTTGGAATGGTTCTCTTTCTCTTCTAGAATTACTTGATTGAAAGGGCTGCCTATGTTGCTTGCCTAAAATGTAGGCTTCACATCTACCACTAGGCTCTACTATGGTTGGTAAACCTCCAACCATTCCCTTCTTTGAAAAAATACTCAAACCAGTATAGCCTAAGTGTCCATACCTGAGATGCCATAGCTTGGAGGGGTCTTGAATGGTGCTCCTAAGGGCTACTTGTTGTACTACTATACATTTTTCAATCTTGAGAGGTGCAACTTTAGATTGAGATGAGCAACACGTCTCAATATTCAAAGGAAACATATGGTTCTTTGTCATTTGAACAACTGAAAACACTTTCATCCTCTCATTCTTGTCATAAATAATGCATTGACCTTTCCCCATCAATAATTTATATTCATTTTGGATCAGTTGTCCAACACTCATGAGGTTATGATTTAACCTAGGAGCAAGAAATACATTCTAAATCTTCTTCTTTTCACCTTTCTTGGTGTGGATCATGATAGATCCTTTTCCCACAACTGGAACTAAACCATTGTTCCCCATTCTTATCTCTGAATTTATATTCTTATCAATGAAAGAAAACAAACTTTCATTACCACTCATGCGGTTGTTGCAACCATTGTCCAAATACCAGACTTGGGGGATGCCTTCTTCACCAATGTTGCACATGGTGAAGGTTGTGGACTGATTGCCTTCAGCCACATTTGCATTTTGTTTTGACTGATTGTTGTGTTTTTTCCAGCACTCGCTTGCATAATGACCAAATTTATGATAGTAGTAGCATTCAACATTTCTTTTGTCATTCTTCTGATTTGAACTGTTGTTCTTCTTGCCTTATCAAGATTTGGTTTGAGAGCTTCTCACTCCCTCTTGGTTGCTTGCTCGTCTCGAGCTTTCTCCTCTATCATTTCCTTATCTAGATTTACCACAACCTCTACCTCTTGAGCTCCTTCCACCATTGTTTCTTCTCCCCCTTCCTCTTGCATTTGATTGAGCTTTAAAAGCTTTCTCTTGGGAAGAAGTAGCAAACCTATTTAGGTGTTGCTCATGGGTTTGCAGAGAACCCATCAGCTCATCAATGGACAACCTTGAGAGGTCCTTTTCCTCTTCAATGGCAATCACAACTGCATCAAACTTCATGGGTAAGCTCCTGAGGATTTTCTCCATAATCCTCTGATCATCCATGACTTCTGCATTCACCCTCAATTGGTTTATCAAACCTGAGAGTCTTGTGTGAAACTTTGAGATGGACTCACTATCCTCCATTTCAAGAGTCTCAAGCTCTCTTCAAAGCATCTGGAGCTTCACCAATCTGACTTTGTTAGTCCCTTTGTAGCTGGTTTGAAGGATTTCCCAAGCTTCCTTTGCATAGTTAGCTGCTGCTATTTTGGGAAAAATGGCCTCTATCAAGGTTGCTTCTATTAAATTCAATGCTTTTACACCTTTCCTCCTCAACTCCTTCAACTGGGTCTTTTAGTTGTTTATGAGAACAACATATGTTGCTGGATCAGTCACATGATTGAATCCACTGATCACAAACTCTCACAAATCGTTTGCAACCATTATGGTCTTCATCTTCTTTTCCCAAAAATCATAGTTTTGTCCATTAAATGGTGGTGGTTGCTTCCAACTCTTCCCTTCATCTCAAGCCATGTCTCCAACAAGAAAAACTTAATACCTAGAAAAACAAATGCCCTAACTCATGAAGAAATGAGGCCTATGGATCTGATACCATGTACATATTTCTGAATGTACAAAACAACTCAAAGCTGCTACTCTGTTTCCCCAATCAACAGGGGAATACCCAAAATGTAGAATAACAAAAAATGATTGGAGACACACAGAACTGGGCATGCAATATTTGTTTTTTGTATTAACTAGAAAATGAAAAATTACAAAATTCTTTCAAACTAAAACTACAATATATTGTTTAAAAACTAAACACGCAACAATTTGAAGTTGCACCCGCAAACTTCAAACAACTATCAGGAGCTGCACAAAACTCTTCTTTCCTTCTATTTGATTGGAACTAATTGTTGTTCCTAGCAAAACACTGAGCTGTTAGGAGCTTTCAACTGGTTTCTGCAAACACGCCCAAAATAAACTACAATTGTTGTTGTTCAGGAGCTTCTCTGAATCACACAAAGAAGTCACCCAAAAAAATATTCCTTTCTTCAGACTGCTGCTGCACACTCTAAGGAAAAAAATTCATTCCTCTATTCCTTTTGTCTACACAAAAATTCCCACTCAAATTTGAAATCACCTACCATAGTTGATTCTTGAGATTCAAAATCTCCTACCACATTAAATTATGGAGTTGTCAAGAGCAGAACAGGGATGGAGATCCCAAAAAAGAAAATTGTCGTTGGAGGCTCTTGACAGGTAGGTGAGACAAGGGGTTGACATAAAGAGGCTCATACAATTAATATTTCCAACATCATGAGGGATCACGTCTGGAATAGAAACATTAGTGTGCTTCTTAGAAGGATCTTGGATGTTTAAGTTTACAAGACAAAAGATAATCTTTTACATTTTTGTATGAAAAAAATAGATATTGAGAAGGTATATGTGTGTCCAACACTGGTTTTGAGATACACTGGAGCGGTGAAAATCAAATTCAGTATCTATGCCAGTTGTAGGGATAACTTTAAGAAATTATCTTGAGAAAAGGTATAAAAACTTGGCGACATTTTTGGGAAAAAAATATAAATTCAATTGGAGAATATTTTGTAACTAGAAGTTTGTAGAAAATATTGGTGAATAATACTTTTATTGAAACCAATAAAATAAATTTTCATTGACGAATTAAACCTATTTTCGAAAAAAATAAAATTCATGGTGTATTAAACCTATATTAAAATAAATAAAATATTTCCATTGGCAAATTAAACCTATGTTGAAACCAATAAAATATTTTTGTTTGTGAATTAAATCTATTAAATATGTACTCAAACTAATTAAATATTTTCATTGGAAAATTAAACCCGTTTTCAAACCAATAAAATATTTTTGTTAGTGAATTAAACTTATATTTGAACCGATAAAATATATTTGTGGCAAATTAAACTTGTTTGCCAATAAAGATCATAATGTGGGTGGTGAAAATATGAAATGCTAAATGATAATTGTCAATACTAAAAAATGTTCTCGCCTGCAATAACATTTATGACTTTTAAATCCATACATAAAATTAAATTATTTCCTAATGTCATATTTTTCAATTAATTAAGTAAATTAATTCACTTTACCTTATTCCTCTTTTGATTAATTTAAATAAATATCAAATTTATTTAAGTTACATCACTAATCTATCTTTTATTCCTATAATTAAATAAATTTTAATTTATTTAATTATTTATTTCCATTTTCTTTTATAATTAAATAATTATTTTAATTATTTAATTATTCATTAGCCTTTTCCCTCCATAATTAAATAAATTTTATTTATTTAATTATCTTATTTATTTTCCCTTTTTAATTATTTAATTATTTATCATTTTCCTCCTTCCTTTATTAAATAATTGTTTTAATTATTTAATATTTTAACACTCCATCTTTCTTCTATATAAATAATTACTTTAATTATTTAATTATTCATTTTTCCTCCCATAAATTAAATATTTTTCATTATTTAATTTGAATTTCTTCTTACCTAAGCCCTAAATCTCAACTAATTTCTTGAGTTTTGGTCCATCCTTTCTTATCCTTGTCTCAATTAACCTCATCAATTGATTGGCATACCTCATCTTTTAATCTTTACCCTTCATTTGAATTGGGATTCTATAAAAGCAAGCCATCACCTTCATTTCAACCCTATAACTGCAATCTTTGAATTTTTTCTATCTTGAGATCTAGAGCTATCAATCATCAACATCAAGCTTATCAAATACATTGCTTCCTATTGATGAGAACAAAATAAAGCAAAATGGAGAAGAGCAATGGAGATGAATCAACTATGGCATAGAGATTGGGTATTATTGCTTTATTATTTGAATTTATATTGTCATTTGTGCTTCATTGTTGGATTAGGGTCTTCATAGCTTGAATTAGATAGTTTGTGGTTGCTATTATTGATTCATCCTTATTCCCTGAATTCTACCCCAATCTACATTTGGTGAACCTAATGTGAACTAACTGGATTTTTTAAATTTTTTGAGAAATTTTGATTTTCAAGAGTGCACCACAAGTGATCTACGTAGCGACAAAATTGAGCCTTCAAACACTGCAATTGTCATATGGCATGATGCAATTGAGCTTCAAAATGATGCATCAGTCGTCCAAAATGATGCATTCAATTGCCACTTTGCAAAAATTAAGATATTTCAATCATTGTTGTTTTTGATAATTTTTTGGGATTCTGGTTATTATTATGGTATTCTAACGGTATGCTTAAATCATCTACACCATCAATTTTGCTATTTTTTGTCAAATCTATGTGTTTTTATAGCTTTTAGGTTTTTCACTGCAATCTTCACCTAGAATGCCACAATCATCGATATGTGTGTTAGAGTCACCTTTTTGTTTGTTGCAATCATAGTTTCACAAGCCACAATCGGTTATTCCTACAATGCATTTGTGAACTGCATCTAAGCCTATGTATGCCACAACTAACTACCATAACAAAAAGAGGGTATAAATTCTAAATTTTCATTTTTTTCTTTTTGCACTCATTAGGGTAGAGGTATTTTGGGTTACTAATATCTGATTTACAACTATGTGGCAATTGTTGGGAGAAGACCTTTTGTTTTAAACTACTAATCCAATTTCTTGTAGGGTTCCATTGTGTGTTTGAGATTTTTTAATTAGGAACTTTTAGAATTGGTGCTTAAAAATAACAAGTGTCTTCCATGTCTTTTGCACTTGCACATTCTATTAAATCCCAGATTGGTGTGTGTGTATCATCTCCCTTTGTGCTTCATGTGATCTTGGGTGCATGAGAAACACATAGCAATATCTTTTTCTTTTAGTTGGAGGCCTACCTTTGGATTTCATCACCCAAGGGTTCAACCTCAAGCACATTTCCTAACGAGCTATATGAAAGGTGCGAAGGAGAAAGGTTGTAGCATAACACATTTCCCAGTGGGCTATATCAAAGGTACGAAGGAGAAAGGTAGTAGCATAATCTCGTGATGTATACCACATGTGTCAATTTATATGTGGGTGTATAGACCACATTGGAGTTAACTAGAGGCTTTAGTGTCTCATGTTTGATGTTATACCACTGGTGTTCATGGAAATCCCCTACTACAAACCACTATTTTAGAAGTCTAAGACCTATTTTGGTTGTCTACTATTGTTGGTGCAAGTGATGTGGATCATACCCTAAAGTTACTTACAACATCTGATTCTTGGTTGATGTGGCAAGGTTCCTTGTTTGGATTTCATCCTTTCAAGGTGAGAGCTGTCAAGGTGGTACATGACCTTGGCATACTCTAGCTTCACCCACTCCTTTTTCTTAGATTTAACATCACTCTTTTCGAGGTGAGGTAAGACCACTTTAGTAGATAATCCTATTACTACTAGCTAGGTTGTGCTTGCTTATATTATTTGTGAACCAAGGCCAAGCGATTTTTTTGGAAGAAAGCTTGCAAACATACTCACTTACCAAGAAGTCAAAGAGTTAAAATCAACCAAATATATTTTTCAAGTGTTTTTTGTGTTTTATGATCAAATCTAAACTTGCCAAAAATGGAAAACAACCTAGAAAACATCAAATTAGGGTAAAAAAGGAATAACACTACAATCATCAGAAAGTAAACCACAACTGTGAGTTATAATGCCACATATATCAAGTCTTAGGAATCCAAAAACCCACATTTTCATGTGCACCACAATTGACTAGTCTTGCACCGCAATTTACTAGCCCTGCATCGCATCTATGGCCTGAAACACCACATCTATCAGTTTCAAACAATGATTGTACACTCAGACTGAAGACTTGTTTAGGTTCAATCAATTCATTCATTACATTTCATCATTTATCCTAGGTTAAGCTTGCATAGTCCTATTTTGCATACACCATACCACAACTCATTCCATTAGCATTTTTTGAGTCTCAAGATTAGGAGGCTTTTCATATTGTTGGGAAAACCATAGTTTCATATTTAGGTGTCTTGACCTTATCATATTTTTTTATCTATCTCATCCTTAGGTTGGGCTTACAACTCATTTTTCAATTTTAGGCTTACCTTTATCCAATCATCATCATCATCATCATCTTGGACCTTGTCCTCTTGAGCTCTTGATATTTAGAGCTATTACTTTGGTTCATTATAGTTTGATTAGCATCCTCTTTTAGGGTTCAAAATTGGATATCCAAATCCAACCATAGGCATAGTCTTATTCTCATCACCATTTTGCATCCTATCCAAGAATAAGCATAGTCATATTCTCATTGTCACTTTGTATACCAAGCTTAGTCATAGTTGCATTCCCATCTTACATCCCTATGTCCAAAAAAAAACCAAAAACATAGCATAGTTTCATTTCCATTACCATCCTTAGCTTGCATTACCATCCTTAGTTTGCACCCCCATCTTTAGTTGCATTCATTCCAAAAGTCTCAAAACCCACATGTCACATGTCTTATATGGTCTTCACTAGGTCACAAAGGAAACGAAAAGACATGGATTACTCATATGACCCCTATGTTAATCCAACTAGCAACATGAACTTTGTGCCATCCTCAAACCAACCTCAAGCATCACAAGATGAAATTCCAAATCCATTTGACAATTTTACATTAAAAGAGGTTAACCAAAATCTAACACCTGAAGAGATTGAACAAGCTCCCCAAGATCCTAAGGGCTTCAGGGAAATTCACCACCAACAATTCATCACCATGAAAAATTCATCTGATGGAAAATTCACCACCAACAATTCACCACCATGGATAATTCATTGCATTGACATTTTTTAATATATATTTCCAAGATGTTGATTTTTTTTTGCAAAAGAATAATTTCCACTACATTAATAATAGATCTATGACTGATATTTTTGTATAATTAGTTTACTAGAATAAAATAAAATATACTGAAAAATGTTTTCATTTTTATTACCATAAATCAAATTTTCTAATTGTATATGCGATGAATTATCCACGAAAAATGAATTGTTGGTGGTGAGTTTTCCAAGAGATGAATTTATCATGGCGGTGAATTGTTTGGTGGCGAATTTTCTGATGGTGAATTTTCCTAGAGCCGATCCTAAGATACTGTGTATCATAGAAGATATGGTCAAAGTGGATCCTAATAAGTAATTCCTAGCACTTTCTCAAAATGGTGCCAAGCTTCCCTTTGGTTTTGACACTTTCATAATTGTAGAGGGAACAACACAAATACAAACTCAAAGTCAAGGTCATAACACATTTTCACAAGGTCACCCCTCCTCACAAAAAATGCACACTAGTATGCGACTTGGGGGAACTACACATAACATGACACATGTTAACATACCTCCTACTCCAATGTTTGGGGCTAAAAGGACACATGCAACATCTCAAGGAACAAGTCTCACATTTTCCAATCCATTTGGATCATCATCTAGCTCCATGGGCATGACTTTTGCAAATCCATTTTCCACAACATACATCCAAAATACTACACCATCAACCAACAAAAACACAAACCTAAATACAAACCCACCAAATAAGACAAGAAGGATTCATATTGTCACACCAAGAGTGCAAACCCAATTGGCCAACACTACACCAAACCCCAACATGTCTTTTGGGTCAAACCTAAACACCAACCAACCTCCATCACAACAACATGTCAACCCAAACCTCAACTTCATACCACAACTCCAACACACCAATCAAACTCCACCACAACACAATACCAATACCAATACCAATACCAACACCAACACCATGCTTACATCCCACTTCTAACAATGAAATCAAAATCCTTCTCAATAAAACATCAAACCAAACTCAATATTCACATCTAACTTTCAAAACCAAAATCCTTCAACACATAATTACCTCAACACATTTGACACCAATACCAACCCTCTCATGTAAAGTCAACCAAACATATCACCATCACCCATGGAGAACTTGATGCAACAAATTCAAGCAATGCAACAACAAAAGGAAAAAATGCAAGTGAGCAAAACAGAGAAAACATACTCAATGGAGGAACTATGTCCTTATCCTTTTGATAGAAGCATATACATGCCACTTTCCCCCCCACACTTTAATATGCCAAACTTTAACAAATAAAAGGGATATGGAGATATAGTAGAACATTGATAGTTTAACACTGCTTGTGTGGACATCACTTTTGATCCTACATACTTAATGAGATTATTCCCACGTACTCTTTTGGAGCAGGCTCTAGAGTGGTTCACACACCTTCCTCTTGGGATAAGAACATGGAATGAACTAGCTGAAAATTTCATTGCACGCTTTGCCTATAACATTGAAAGTGACATGATCCTTGCAAAACTATGCACAACCAAACAAAAGGAATGGGAGTCATTTACTTCATTCTTTCAAATATGGTGACGTATGGATAGTAAATGCCCTTGTCACATAGTAGAAAAACAATTGGTTCCCATTTTCGTATAAAACCTCCACATAGAATTAATGCACCAACTTCAAATCCATTGCTGCAACACATTTGAGGATTTCATTGAAAAGGGAGTCTCCATTGAGAAATCTCTTGTTGCAAAAGGATTGGTCAATATCTTCAAAGAAAACCACAACAATCTCAATGACAAAGGAAAATTTTGGTCTAGAAATGAAAATTCCACTAATGATGGGGTAGTTGATGCTAAAGCGGTTGACAAGGTTCACCCCACCATTCACCTCAAAGGTCCTTCCACACAAAACACTCTAACACCAAGCCAAGATCAAACCACAAATGCAGTTCAAAATAATAAAAAACATAGAGATCCTCTATGAGCAAACATGCCTAAACAAACATATACACCCTTAGGAGAACAAATTAAATCAATCTTGAAGAAACTATTGCAATCAAATGTCGTTCAACTACCAGAGGTTAAACCTTATGAAACAATAATTTTCAAACCAACTTGGTGGAATAACAATGACTTTTGTGAGTACCATCACACCAAGGGACATAAAACATCATCATGTTGGACACTTAAGAATCTTATCCAAGACCTCATTGAACAAGGTGACATGTCAGTGGACATTCACAAGGGAAGAAAAATGTTGACCATACTATTTTCAAGAATCCCCTACAAGCCCATGGAAAAGGAAAAGCCTCCAGTTCAAGGAACAATACAAATGCCAATGCCAATTACACTAGTGTCTCCTATGAGTATACTATTAATAACATGCAAACCTTTGATGACAATTTCTCTATCATTAGGTTATCAAGAAAAATCTAGAATGTGTTGTCACCACCTAAAGAGCTAAGGTGACCTTGCAAGGGGTTGCTTCTAAACTACAACCAAAAAGTCAGTACAACCTCCTAGACCATCTAGGAAATACTCCTGCACAAATATCCATTCTTGAGTTGCTTCACATATCCCCTAAGTATAAAACCATTTTGGACAAATATTTACAAGAGACATTCATTCCCACCAACCTAAATCTTAACTAATTCTAGGCCATGGTAGGATACTTAGCTACAAACCATCATGTCACATTTTATAAGCAAGATCTTCCCGTACAACAACCAAATAATAATGACCCATTATACCTCGAGGTATATGCTAATAAACATAAAATCAGACGAGTATTGGTAGATGGTGGAGCAGGTCTAAATATATGAACCTTAAAATAAGTCATAACATTTGGATACTTTGAATCTTGTATAGATACGTCTAAGAAAATCATCATCAAGGCTTATGACGATGTTGAGCATTCATCCAAAGGTATAATCACACTTCCCATGAGGGTTGGGCTTGCTATTGAAAATACAACATTCCAAGTCTTGGATTTGGATCTACCATATAGCCTTCTCCTTGGTCGCCCATGGATTCATGCGATGAGGGTATTTTCCTCCACATACCACCAATGCCTTAAGTTTCCATATAATGGCACGAAAGTCACTATATCAAGCAATCTTGATCCCTTCCAATATTGTAGTAATCTGAAAGGAACCACTGAACATCAAGTGCCTATCAATTGGGAAGCTTCTTCTTTTGCCTCGTTACACTACATTGATCCTTCCTCACTAGCTAAATCTTCCATTCCATCCACCACACCTTCCAAACCTAAGATCCACATCCATGACACACGATGTGGTGAATACAACATTGCAAGCTTATTTTGCATTGGGAAGTTTCTTGCATCAAAAAATCTTATGGGAAGCCTCATCCTATCAAGAAAGAACCTATGTTTGTCATTCGTAATCATCCTGCCACATTCACTAAGTTGGGTGAACTAAATAAAGATAATATAGGGGAGGATATTTCTACATGGATCTACAAGAATGAAGAAGAAACCAAGTCTACAAATATACTAGTTGAGCAATATTTAAAAGGGTTCAAGATCATGAAAAAACAAGGTTATGATAGACATTGTGGTCTTGGTTTGAACAAGCATGGAATGAAAAAACCTTTATTTCCTCCTAAGTTGCCAAAGAATACAGGGTTAGGGTATGTAGCACCAAAAGTGATTCCTCCTTGTACTAAGTTATCTTTGGGTGAAAACATCAATACTTCTAATAAAATTGAGACATCTGAGGAATATCATACTGAAACATATTCTAATGAGTGAGAATGGGATTCATGCACCTCTAGTGATTACAACCTAGCCGAAACCTTTCAAAAGCCTGACTTATCCTCATCCCAAACCAAAATTATGAGTGGTTGTACCTAGATTGAAACCTTTTGTTTTCCTGATGATACATCTATATTTACCTGTAAGGTAGGGGGACCAACCACACCAAGACTCCAGGTCACAAAGAGCTAAGAGCAGAGGTATTCCTTATCTTACCTCAAGCTAAAGCTAAGTAGGTGTTTTAAGTTGAGGATAGAGAATGAAGAACACTCTCAAGTGCTTATGTCACTCTGCTGATTTGAATGCCTAAACAAGACTAGACGAGCCAGTTTCTAAATTAATCTAAACTATACCTCAAATAGCTCTTTGTCCAAGGACAATAGTGTAGGTCAAGGACAATAGCATGGCACACTGGTGTCTCTTTGGTGCACTAGCATTCATATGACCAAAAAGTGTGAAATATAGTGCAAGAAACTAGGAAACCTACTAACTTTCTAGCTAATGAGATTTAACAAACTAAACTGAATAACAAAGTACTTGAGAAATAACTATAAAGAAGGTAAATAAGGAAGATGAAAACAAGAGTGACGAAGACCAACTCACTACAAGTCTAGTTTTCCAACAAGCTCCATGCACACGTACACCTACACACAACCAAGAGAGGGAAAATGTTGGGGCTGTATAGGGGTTTGCCTCATTCAAACCTCTGCTTTGGTGTTTCCACCTCCATGGATAGCCAAGAAAGCCACAAGATAGAAAATGCGATAAAGAATACAATGGAAAGAAACTGAACAATCACAAAAGAACTATGCTACGTAAATGAAGAAGCAATATAGCTTCTCAATCGAGGTTCCCTCAAGCACGTAGAGGAGGATGAAAACTTGGTAAGGTCTATGCTGCAACAACAATGAAGAAACAATCCCTTGGGACACCAAGTCACAACTCCAATGGTGTTAAAAGTGCAACAAGATGGATAGAATTGCTTAGAGAAAATGCTATGGAATTCTAAGAGAATGAAGCCCCATGCTCAAGAGATTGTAGAAGTTAGAATGAAAGTTAAATGGATGCATTTGAAGATCCAAATGGGAGGGAAGGAGCTATTTTCTGGGTTGGATGGTTGACATAGAGGTGTTACACTTCATGCCCAATGGAGAACATAACGTCCCTGCAGACTCTAGGGGCAGGAATATGTCAAGGATGACATCGCGCCTCATAGATGTCCACACGTCGTGCTTGTGTCCCTGATAAAAATTCCCCCACCGACACAAAAGACAAGCACCAAGTGGATGCGAGACAAATGGGTGATGTGGAATTTCACATTCAGGTTTAATTTTCTAAGGTGGAGGGATGCAGAAGGGGAATTTACACAATGAGTTCAAATTCACTCCTATACATTTTCCCCCACTTTAGTGAGCATGAGTTTCATCAAATTTTTAGAAAAGTAGATCGAAGAGTTTACAAATGTATACCTGAATCATCGAGCAAGTAGATTGCAATTTGGTGAGCTTGAAAGTGCAAGGTAAGAAAATAATTCCACATGTACTCTCTATTGAGGGGGTTTGAACAAATAACTTTGTAGCTCCTCAGAACTATAGAGTTGAACAAAGTACACCGAAGGCTCACAGACCGACGATGGAAAAATCCCCTAAGATGTATGTGCTTCATAGGCCCTCAGACCTACAAAGAAGGTGCCCACCAAGTACTCTCTCCTGAAGGAAGCCCAATGTGAGGGTACTCTGGAAAGTCAAACTAAAAAGAAGCTTCATAGGTGCACCTGTAAAGAAAAATGTTAATTCGTAGATAAGACATATTAGAAAACAAAGGGAAGCCATGTAGGAGAACAAGCGGACAGTCACGTAGGTAGTCGAAAAAATTGAAAGAAGAGAATTCAAAGGGGTCCCTTGGGAACCCTTCAAAAGAAAAGGGGTCCACTCAAGGGACATGTTGTTTGAAAGTGTAAGAATATTTTTTTCAAATCAATTCAACATCAAGGAATCCTTTCAAAAGATGTTCACTTCATCAAGGAATTCAAAATGAAGAAAATGCCCCCTCGTGAGGGGAAGGTCGAGGCTTCTCCCATAGGAAAAGTTGCTCCCTCCTCAAAGGAAAGTTCTCCAAATTCTTTCTTTGCGAACCCGTGACCAAGGAAACACATTCCACTAGGGGTCGTTGTTGAGAATGCGATTTTTTTAAATTTTTTTTGGAAATATCTTCAAGAAAATATTTGTTGGCCATCATATGTGTTTTTTAAAAATTGAAATTGATATGATATCCCCCCCTTAGGATGGTGTGTGTTGAATGCAGAGGCACGTAACATCCTAAGGAGAGAAAAGCAAGAATGAAAAAGTCATGTTGTGACCCATGGAACATAGTGAGATGTAACTGTGGTAATGTTATTGCATACACGAGGAACAAAATATGAGCACCATAATATCACAAAGCAAGCATGAAAAATACAAGAGTAAACATGCAAGAAAAGAAACACTAACACTATGAACAAAGGGCATAGGGGCGGTCTAATATTTTGAGGTCAGAGCTGCTCATAAATATATATATATATATAGTATATTAATGAACTGTCATCAACTCCCTACTGTATCAGACCATATGAAGAATGCATGAGAAGACAAAGTAACAATAAAAAATTGGGTCAACATGGAAGGGAAGCCTAAATGCCCCCAACACTTTGCATCGTTCCCAATTGTCAAAAATCAATATACATAACAGAGGAAAAATGATGCCACAAATAGAGAAATTTTTATGACACATAATTACTTTTGTATCCAAGCACCTACAAGAGTGACAAGGTTCATCTGGGAACACATAACACAAGCACTAGGGTGCACAAACACACACACACACACACACACACACTCTACACTATAGATAAAGAAGAGGTGGCCCCCTAACACTCATCAACCTAGAGGTCATCAACCTCCCAATCTAGATCATTATACGTGGAAGGCAAGTGAGCCTGCAAGGGAAAAATGTCCAAGAGGGAACCCTCTGACCCCCCCACAACAAGAGCCAAGGAAGAAGGCCTCGCGAGGTCTTCTATGCTTGGTTCTTGTGGGGTGATGGTCAATTTTTTTGCGAAGATCATTGAAAGGGCTGGGACCTCGTCCAAAGAGTTAAACATGCACTTTACAAGAGTGTCATGTGTTAACTTAGCAAGCGAGGGAGGCCATGCTCGAGATTCACTGCTAGGCTCATTAAGTGACTCGGGAGTAGTGACGAACTTTGGGGATTCTGAAACTTCCTCCATCACAAGGATGACACATGTTGACATAGGATCACCCCCTAAAAAAGGTGGACTCGTCTTTCAGCCTCCTCTACTAGTAGGGCTGCTCTCCATCTTCCGCTTCACCGTAGGATGCGAGACCCCCACAAACGAGGCATAAGGTGTAAAGGAGGAGGAGAAAACCATGGCAGACACCATCGAGGTGTTCAACATGTCCACGAGCTTTGAGAATGGTGGGATGTCCGAGAGGGACATCAAGAGAGGTGGCTCAATTGAGGGAGGAATAAAAACCTACACCTTTTTAGGGTTAGGGGTGTTTATGCTCGCAATAGGAGCTGATAGCAGCACCGAGATTGATTGAACTGAACTAGAGGGGATAGGAGAGGAGGACATAACAAAAAGCCCTAAAACAAGGACAATCAATTCCCCTTCCTCTGTAGAGTAGCCTGCTAAGTGGCCATAGCCTTTCACCGATGCTTGCGCTCACACACAAGGTGGTGCCTATGACTCTGGGAGCTAGAGGACAAGAGCTAGGATGGAATAGAAGGCTCCTACTCAGCCATTGGAGTGTCCATAACGGTCATTTTCGGTAGAGGGAGAGACTCCTAGATTTGAGCAAGAAGGAGAGTCTGAGAAGAGGTTGGAGAAATAGCGGGGGGAGTCACCTCCAACACCTCGGCGACGAGCCTCTTCACATTCACTACCTAGGGGGTAGGAGCGATAGGAGGCTGCAAAGGCCGAGACATAGAGGACTCCCCACAGGGAGCCTTCCCCTTACCATATTGAATAGGCCTAGGTACCATGGGTAGAATGAGAAGTTTGAACACTGAACAATTGGGCTTTCACCAAGTGGGCACCATAGGATTCTCCAGCAAACGCCTTGGAGAAAAATATGATAACGTCGTAGCAGGGTGAGAGGAAGTGATGGGAAGGACAACAGTCATGGAAGAAGAAGAAGGGTGCTTAGTATGCTTCTCCTTTTCTCTTTTCTGAGCCAAGGAGACATCACTATTAGCCTTCAGGAAAACCCTATGTGAGATGACATAGGGAGATGGAGGGTATCTCACTTTAGGCGTTAAGCACCCACTCTTGTACTTCACAGAGGTCTAGTACAAGAGGTACATCCTAGGAGGAAGCAGACCAATGAGTGAAGGCCAAAATTGGTTCATCAAATAGCTACCACGCGCAACTAGCGACTTCTAGCCGATGTCATGAACTACATGCACTATACCCTCATGAATGAATTTCAGGGATTTATGCACTATCGAGGGAACTGTGTTCATAGCGACCAACCAAGGGATACCCAATTTCACCCTGAAGAGTTCAGACCTCAGGATTATGTCAAAGAGTAAATTCACTGATTTAGGTCCAATAAGGACTGACAAGATGATGCAACCTAGGGGAGGTGCGAAAAGTTCATTGTGTGTATAGATGGTACTATCAAATGTGTCATACCCATCTTTGTGCAGGAAGTTAATCAACACAATCTCCTTAATATGACATTCACCTGACATATGGGGTCAATAAGAATACCTATCATAGTGTTTCCATTGATTCGTATGGGGATGTATAAGGGAGAGGGTTCTCTATTATAACCCATTGATAGTTCCTATGAGGTGAAATTTATACCAAGATAACTACTCATAGGTTGCATAGATAAGATGGGCAAATGTAAAAAGGAGGCCATTGTGCACACTAGATGAAATTTTCACAGAGCCCCCAAAGGTTTTGTAGCTAGACAGTGACCCAACTAAGGTTTCATTCCACAATGCCTACGAAACCTTCCAACTACACCACTAGGGGTCACAAGTTGGGTTGTAAGGAAAAATGCCTCATAGCATTCACACCCAAAATGCTCTTAGGATATGAGGAAAGGGCCTTTCAACACTACTAAACGAAACCAAAATGGTTCATGTCGAGTTCACCAAAATGTAAGGTAGGGGGACCAACCACACCAAGGCTCCAGGTCATGGAGAGCTGAGAGCGGAGGGCTGGCCTATCTTACCTCAAGATAAGTAGGTGTTTTAAGTTGAGGATAGAGAATTAAGAGCACTCTCAAGTGCTTATGTCACTTTGCTAATCTAAATGCCTAAACGAGACAAGACGAGTTGGTTTCTAGAATTTGAACTACACCTCAGACAACTCTCTGTCTGAGGATGACATCACAAGTCAGGGATGATAGTGTGATGCGCTGGCATCTATCTGGTGCGCTAGCATGCGTACGGCTAGAAAGTGTGAAATATAGTGCAAAAAACCAGGAAACCTACTAACTATCTAGCTAATGAGATTTAATGAACTAAACTGTATAATGAAGTACAAGAAATAACTATAAAGAAGGTAAAGAAGGAAGATGAAAACAAGAGTGATGAAGACCAAATCACTACGAGTCCAATTCGCCAACAAGCTCCACACACACGTACACCTACACACAACCAAGAGAGGGAAAATGTTGGGGCTCTATAGGGGTTTGCCTCAGTCAAACCCCCACTTTGGTCTTGCCACCTCCACGAACATCCAAGAAAGCCACGAGAGAGAAAATGTGATAAATAATACAATGGAAAGAAATCAAACAATCATAGAAGAAGCACTATGCTACATAAATCATGAAGCAATATACCTTCTCAATCGAGGTGCCCTCAAGCATGTAGAGGAGGATGAAAACTTGGTAAGGTCTACGCTGCCGCAACAATGAAGAAGCAGTCCCTCAAGACATGAAGTCACAACTCCAATGGTGGAAAAAGTGCAACAAGATGGATGAAATTGCTCAAAGAAAATACCGTGAAATGCTAAGATAATGAAGTTCCATGTTCAAGAGATCGTAGAAGTTAGAATGAAAGTGAAATGGATGCATTTGAAGATCAAAATGGGAAGGAAGGAGCCATTTTTAGGCTGGCTGGTTGACGCAAAGGCGTTATGCTTCATGCCCAATGGAGAATGTAACATCCCTGTGGACTCCAAGGATAGGAATCTACCAGGGATGGTAGTGCACTACGCAGACATCTGCGCATTGTGCTCATGTCCCTGACATAAATTCCCCTACCAAAAAAAAAGATAAGTGCCAAGTGGATGCAAGGCAGATGGGTGATGTGGAATTTCACATTCGGGTTTGATTTTTTAAGATGGAGGGATGAAAAAGGGGAATTTACACAAGGGGTGCAAATTTTCTCCTATACATTACCATATTTGCTTATTCCTTGAGCTATAACAATACCAATGATGACTTGTCCCTTGTACACCCATAACTAATAGATTGGGACTAACAAGGACCTTCGAGTTTGGACATATTCAAGAATGACGAAGCAATAACTGAGTTCATGGGACTTCAATAAGGAATGTACCAAGTGAGGACCATAAGGTTGGATTTATCATAGATATTGACAATCCAAAATACTTTGGGGAGTCTATTCCACCCTCTAGTCACAAAAGTGAAAAAAATAAAAAGAATAGGCCTCTATGTGAAAATTGAAAGGTGCCTTTAGACAAAGAAAAGTAAAAATAAAGGATGTATCTGAGGGTGAAAACCTCTCTGAGACGCCCAAGGATAGAGGTTTGGAAATTATCCCCATAAACTGAGAGATATCACCATTTCTTGTAGAAAAATTAGAAGAGTTCAATCTGGGTACAAATGATAGTCCTAGAATCGTTCACTTCGCAACATCTTTGACAGTCATAGAGAAACCGAAATTTACCACCTTCTTTTCAAAGAGAAAAATCAATTTTTCTTTTTCATACACTGATATCCCTGGATTGGATCCTAAATTAGTCCTACATCATTTACCATTGTTCCCAAATGCAAAACCGATCAAGCAAAGCTTGAGAAAAATGCACCCCCAGATTGCACTTTTAGTAAAAGAAAAATTGAAGAAGTTGCTCGACGTTGGTTTTATCCGTCCGATGGACTATGCAGAATGGATATCAAATCTTGTGCTTGTAACAAAACCAACTGGTGGAATCAAAGTTTTCACAGACTTTAAAGACTTAAACAAAGCTTGTCCCAAAGATGATTTCTCGTTACCCAACATTGACATCATAGTAGACTTGACAACAAGATATGAAATGCTATCACTCATGGATAGTTTTTCAGGATATAATCAAATCAAAATTGCCCCTGAGGATCAACATAAAATAGCATTCACTTGTGCTTGGGGTACTTATTATTGGAATGTCATGCCATTTGGTCTTAAGAACATTGGCGTAACATATCGAAGAGATATGACCATAATTTTTCATGACTACATGCATACGTTCATGGAAGACTATGTTGATGACTTGTTAGAAAAATCATTATGAAGGGACAATCACTTGGTAGTATTGGATAATATTTACAAATGGTTAGGAGAATACAAAGTCAGATTAAATCCAAAAAAGTGTGTCTTTGGGGTGCAATCCAACAAATTATTAGGATACATTGTTTCTCATAGAGGCATTGAAGTTGATCCTGCCAAATTAAAAGCTATCTTGGATATACCTCCAAAAAATATGTTAGTTATGTACCGTACAAGGAATATTGTAGTCTATCTGAAGGTTCATAGCTTAGTTAGTAGATAAATTTCAACCATTTTAGCATTTTCTTTGTAAGGGAGTCCCATTCATATGGACTGATCGCTATTAAGAAGCGTTCCAACAAAGCAAGGAATATTTTCCATCTCCTCTAGTTCTTATGCCTCCTATCGATGGTAGATACCTAATACTATACATATCAACAACTTCATCAACATTGGGGGCCTTGTTAGCACAAAATTATAATGATGGAAAAGAATGGGGTATCTATTATATCAGTCACACACTTGTGGGGTATGAGCTTAATTATAGTCCTATTGAATGAGCTTGCCTTGTAGTTGTCTTCGCCACTCAAGATCTTTGGTACTACATGTTGAATCATCAAAAGAAAATGGTTGCAAAGATAGATCCCTTGAAGTACCTACTTAATAAGTAGCTCTAATAGGATGATTAGCAAAGTGGGTAATGATCTTGAGTGATTTTGACATAGACTATGTTGATCATAAAGCAATGAAAGGACAAGTGATAGTGGATCATCTTGCAAATGCCCCAACAATAGCGGATCATCCATTAATGTATGATTTTCTTAATGATTCCATCTTCACAATAAAGACCTCTATAACTTGGAAGTTATACTTTGATGGATATTACATAAATCATTATTCAAGAGTGGATATCCTCTTTGTCACACCACAATGGGACTCAATACCTAATTCGTACAAAATAGCATTTCTCTACACCAATAACATGGTTGAGTATGAACCATTGTTAATAGGACTCTAAATTGTTATCAAATGAAAAAATAAGAATCTTCAAGTCTATGGTGACTCCCTATTGGTTATCTGTCAGGTTAACGATGACTATGACACAAAGGATGAAAAAATCACACCTTACAAGAGATTGGTTGATATTTTCAAGCAATAATTTGATGTTGACCATTATCTTTGAGCAGATCACAAGAATTCAGACCAAAGTAGTTGATGCAATTTTCATCATTAGGTCTATCTTAGATATACCTAACAATGTGTCACAATATGAGTTCATGGTGGAACAACTATTGGTCCCTATGTTTGATGTCCCCAAATACGAGCTCATGTGTAAAATTGTTGATCTTGATTCTCCCTAATACAAAAATTTTACAATTACCTACATGACAAAATTATCCCTCTTGACTTGTCCTCTAATTAATGCAAAACCTTTATCCAACAAGCATCCAAATATGTCATCACCGATGATACCCTTTACTGTTGTAGCCTAGATAGCACCCTCAATAGATGTTTCAATTCAGAGGAAGCACAAACAAATTTGCACAAGGTACATGATGTTATATGTGGAGCTCACTCTGCTAGTCCTACCTTAGCCAAAAAGATCATGCAAACGGGATACTATTGGCCGACTATGGAATGTGATGTCTATCACTTTGTTAAGAAATATCGCCAATGTCAGATACATGGAGATCTTGTACATGCACATTCCCGAGACCTTCATCCAATAACATCACCATGTCCATTCTCTCAATTGGGACTTGACCTCATGGGAAAGATCCATCCTACTTCTGCAAATGGTCATAAGTTCATCCTTACAACAACTAAATATTTCATAAAGTGGATCAAAACCATTCCAATGACCTACATTACCAGTAAGAAAATATCCAAGTTCATCCTTAACTATATCATATAGGTCAGTATGGTGTTCCCTAATTCATCATCATAGATAATGGTCATCCTTTCAAAAATCAATATGTTTGTGAGTTGTGTGAGAGATTCCATATCCATCATCATTTCGCCACCCCATATTACCCTCAAGGTAATGTTCAAGCTAAGGCATATAATAAAACCATCCTAAAAATCCTAAAGAAGGTTGTCAATGATGTTGGTTGTGACTGGCATATCTAACTTAACCCTACATTATGGGCCTATCATACTAGGATCTGCACTCCTACAGGAGCCACTCCATATTCCCTCATCTTTAGATTTGAAGCCATTCTCACCATTGAGGTTGAGTTACCATCCTTGAGAGTATCTATGTAACAGTTCATTGATAATGAGGAATATTTTATATCTTGTTTGCATGAGTTAGAATTATTGGATGAGAATAGACAAAATACATTGGTCCACTTACAAGCATATCAGAATCGTCTCTGTCGCAACTGCAACAAAAGAGTTTGAGTTAGACATTTTGAAATTGGTGACTTGGTCCTAAAAGAGAACCCAAAGAATCAAATGGATAGAGAGAAACCTGGAAATTTTGAGCCTAATTGGTTGGGTCCTTATATCATAACTATAGCATATGGATTAGGTGCTTATCAAATTGCTACTCTTGAAGGTGAACCACTACTACATCCTATCAACAACATTCACCTTCAAAAGTACTATACCTAGCTTTTAGAGAATCCCATCAAAAATAAGAAAAATACAAAAAAAAAACCCAAAAAATAGTTACCATAATGAAAACCTCGCAAATAGGCATCTTGGTGACACCAAAAAAATAAAAAAATAAAATAGTAAAGAGAAATAATCTGTCCAATATTGAAAACCACTTTGGTGGCACTTTAGATAAGTACCATGGTGAAGACTTGGAAAATAGGCACCATGTGTAGTGATTATTTGCTCCACGTCTATTATCATTCTATCTGATCTTCCAATTCCATCCATGATCCCTCACATATACCCCATTCCATAATAAGATCCCACTTTTCACATTTGTTCATAATAAATCTTAGTTATCCTTCTCATGGATTGATAATTGTTGATGCTTAGCATCCTTCATCCTTTCATATCCATCCATAATAAACTCCGTTCATCTATTTCGTCCATAATAAGTTGGTCCTATACTTGACTAGGGGAAAATCCTCGACTTACATCCTAGAAGGGATCCTAGATGCGTGTTAGCATCAAAACATGTGGAAAATCCAAAAAAATCCAAAAACATAAAAATTCAAAAAAATCAGAAAACATCAAAATCTAAAAAAAATTAGAAAACATCAAAACCCAAAAAAAATAGAAAACATCAAAATCCAAAAAATTAGAAATGTGTCAAAAAATCCAAAAATAGAGTTTGTGACAGTCCAAGTGGTTGAACTGCGTTGCCTTTGTGCTTTACATAAGAAATGCCATCATCGACGAGTCCTTGATGCTTAGGTCAATCCTTTAGGTTTTTTCATAATAAATTGTTATTCCATCTATATCCACATTTTCATAATAAACTATCCATGTTCAAGATTCAATCGAATCTACACTGTGTTTGTGCTTTACGTATGTAAGGCCATCATTGATGATCCCCCGAGATAGTAGGTCAGTCTCCTAGGGTTTTTCATAACAAAGTATCCATCCATCACAATCATCCTTCCCACAATAAACTGTCTGTTGCTAAGGTTGACACTTTGATTAGACACAAACAGTTATCAAACAAGAGAACTGAGCTTATCCAAACCATGAAATAAAAATCAAACTATCCAACTAGCCTTCAACAATTAGCGATCAATTTCCTAAAAACATAGGTAAACATTAAAAATTAAACAAGCATCAAATAATTTTTATCATCTATCAAACAATCTTAGACAAAATGTTGCATCGTCGGGCTCCCAGGGCTTATATGGCATGCCTCATTTTTTGAAACCAATGTTTATCCAACAATCCTATTAGCTTGTCTTAAATAGTATGTAGCATCATCATGCTCCCAGGGCTTATACAACATGCTTCATGTCTAAAACTAGACGTTATCCATCAACCTTTAGTCTTAGAAAGGATGTTGCATCATTGGGCTCCTTGGGCTTATATAACATGCTTCCTTTCCTGAAACTAGATGCTATCCTTATCCAGAATTTTGATCATACAGTTTGGAAAAAAGATCTAAATGGTTGTTGAATCTATTGGTCTAGTTTGTCTTATCTTTTTATCTAATTTATCTTTGGTCATGTTATTATGTACCTTGAGGAAGTCCATAAGTGATGAGAGGAGCGATGATGGATCATGACCTTTTTCTCTTTGATTTATGTTTATAGTTTGTCTTGGCAACACGCCTGGGGAAACTAAGCTCTTTCTTTGTGATTGGGGTTCCATTCGGCATAATCAAAATATACTACGCATGGAAAAGATCAATCTAATGCTTCCTTGTGTCAGGATCGACATGCTCTATGGTTACTTCCTCACATATTCTGACAAGGTTTTGTGGTTACTAGTTTGAGTCATGGCACTCCTTTTATGTCACGTATATGTTTTCATCATCCATTGCCATAATAAGTTTTGTGATGATAATTATACAATAAAATAAAATCTTGATCATTTATTAGCAAGATCTCAAGATAGCAATCCTAATTCATTCGTTTGATTTCCATCCTTGCTAATCTTCTTTTTGCACTAACAATTCATCCGTCCAATTTGCTTATCGGTAAACTTGCAATTTTTTTGGAATTTTTTAAAAAATTGTCAATTTTCTCAAGGGGGTATCATCCTATCCTGCATCCACTAGAGCACACTAAGGTAAGTTTTGAGCTAATTTTTTTTATTATTCTTTGACACAACACTCAGAATCACATTGTCTCAAAGAGGGGCAAAATGTAGACACTGAAAAATGTCTGAAGCTTGCAAGTAATATTTTATTGCTAATTCGCCTTCTTCCATACATAATTAAATAATTTTAATTATTTATATTTCAGAGGTAATATCATATTCTTCAATTAATTAAATAAATTAATTCACTTTACCTTATTCCTCTTTTGATTAATTTAAATAAATATCAATTTTATTTAAATTACGCCACTAATCTATCTTTTTCTTCCTATAATTAAATAAGTTTTAATTTTATTTATTTAATTATCTTATTCATTTTTCCTCTTCTATAATTAAATGATTATTTTTAATTATTTAACTATTTATCATTTCCCTCCTTCCTTTATTAAATAATTGTTTTAATTATTTAATATTTTAGCACTCCATCTTTCTTCTATAATTAAATAATTATTTTAGTTATTTAATTATTCATTTTCCCTCCCATAAATTAAATAATTGCCATTATTTAATTTGAATTTCTTCTTAGCTAAGCTCTAAATCTCAACTAATTTCTTGAGTTTTGGTCCATCCTTATCCTTGTCTCCATAAACCTCATCCATTGATTACCATACCTCATCTTTTAATCCTCACCCTTCATTTGAATTGGGATTTCTATAAAAGAAAGCCATCACCTTCATTTCAACCCTACAACCACAATCTTTGAAGTTTTTCTATCTTGAGATCTAGAGCTATCAATCATCAACATCAAGCTTATCAAATATATTGAATCCTATCTGAGAACAAAATAAAGCAAAATGAAGAAGAGCAATGAAGATGAATCAACTATGGCATAGAGATTCAGTATTATTGCTTTATTATTTGGATTTCTATTTTCATTTGTGCTTTATTTTTGGATTAGGGTCTTTATAGCTTGAATTAGATAGTTTATGGTTGCTATTATTGATTCATGTTTATTCCCTGAATTCTATGTCCTCGATCTACAATAATGATTAAGTTAGCAAATTTATAAGTTATGATCAAAAGTGAGTGAAAATTATTGTGATTCGATATTAGAGACATATAAACCTGTATTAATGCTAGAGATTGGCAATGATTGATCAACTTGGCGACATTTGATGTCCTATCATGAGTCATGTCATTAAGTGCAGTTGGAATTAATGTTGGCTCCATTAATGGGGACTATAAATTATCATTGGATGTATGTCTGCAAGCTTAGAACAAAAAATATGGATATGTCTCTATGTTTGGTTAGTCCCTGGAGGAAGATGGATTTTATGGGTGTCATTACAAATGTAAGATTGAAATTAGTGTTTAATCAAATACATTAGATTTCCTTAGTCCATATTAATGAGAGCTTGTTGCTTCTAGATTAAATTGTGTGCTAGTTTTTTAATCAATGTTTCGGATCACACTCTGTGATCCATCTTCACACTCCTATTGATGGATCATGGAGTGTGATCTAAAATGTTGATTAAAAAACTAACACATAATTTAATCCAAAAGCAACAAGCTCTCATTAGTGTTTACTATTTTCGGGTGGTTAGAGTTGGAGGTTGTGAAGTTGGTGCTTGGTCGAGAATTCTTGCATTCAGAAGAGCGCTATAGAGTAAACACAAATGTCTCCTTGTGCTTTATGGCGATGTTGCTAGGTTTCAAGATTTCAAAAGCCATGGTTTTGGCAATGGCTCGATTGTTGATAAAGTAGATTTACCTAGGGGGAGTAGAGGATGCCATCGTGGCTAGAAGAATTAGGATTGGTATTTTGTGGTCGAAGGACCTTCCTCGACTATTAGTCTCAGGGGTTGTGGTGGTTTGGCTCCCCTTCTTGCTGAATTTAGAGGGCATGGAGCTGGCATGACACAAGTTTTGTGCGGCTAGCACTTGAAACTTTCTTAAGAAATTCTTGTTAGAACTTGCAAATAGGTGGAGCTGGATCAATGAGTTTTTTTAGTTCGTGAGATCGAGTGTAGGGAATTAAAGTCTGAGGTGTTGTATGCAATTTTTTTAAAAGTAGTTAGGGCCTTGTAGGCCAATATCTAGCATTAGGCTCTACATGGCTTCATGTCACACCTATAAATTACCCATGTAAAAATATATATTTTTGATTAATACAATATGCAACCTAGTGTTTCCCTTACGTATAACAGAAAAGTAATATATACCAATAAAATATTTTCGTTGGTGAATTAAATTTGTTTGAAAATCTAAAAATAATGTCATATTTGTAAGGGTACCAATTGTTTTTATATAAGGGTTGTGTATTCTCTCTTCTCCATTCACTATGATATTATGGAGTCTTCATAGTGTGTCATGATAGTTACTACCCAAATGTTTTATACTTCATCGTTTAGTGAACGTTTGATGGACGACTACAATTGCATTCCAGAATGAAATGTTCAAAGTGATAGTCTTGTGAACTCAAACCTCGTAGAGTCATTAGATTTATGAAGATCGAAATTTGACCTTTTATTCACATGCCTTATGAAAGCACTTAATTCTTCATGGTGTGTCATGCTAGATGCAACCCAAGTGCTTTATATTTCATCATTCAATGAACGTTTGATGGATAGTTGTAGTTGCATTCAAGAATGAAATGTTCAAAGTTCTAGTCTTGTGAACTCAAACCTCTAGAAACACCCTAGAGCCATTAGATTTACGAAGATCGTCACTTGACCTTTTTATTCACGTGCATTATTAAAACACCTAAGTCTTCATGGTGTGCCATACTAGTTGCAACCCAAATGTTTTATATTTCACCATTTGATGGATGGTGATTGTTTCATTTTGGAATGAAATGTTCAAAGTGCTAGCCTTGTGAACTCAAACCTTTGGAATCCCCCTAGTGCCATTAAACTTATGAAGATCGACATTTGACCTTTTATTAAAATGTTTTATTAAAAAACTTAAGTCATTTTTTGCGCCCAATAAAATGGCCCCTACCACATTCTAGTTGTCACAACAACATTCTAGATTACCTATTTTTTGTAATAACATTATGTCACATCAACATGTGTCTTGTGTTGAATTAAATATGAAGTTCTCAGACAAGGATGTAATAATATAATTTAATAATAATAAATTATAATTCAATAATAACAATAATAATATTATATATATTATATATATATTAAGAATAATATAGTACTAATTTTTGTAGTCCACTATATCTCATAGAATCATAAATTTCATAATCCTAATAGATTTTGTACTTTGCCTAAAGCAAGATTTCAAATCAAAAATTATTTATCATTTGTTGGTGATGCCTCCAAAATGAAGGAATTTCATTTTAGAGCGTTTGTGCTAGATTTTCAAGGCTCTACAAGAATCTAGAAAACAAATACTTTGGATATGTAAAGATCATTGATAATTAATGATTGAATGTTGGGTTAACCTCAAAAAAGTTTTATAAAGAGAGATGGTGAATTCAACTAAACTAATTCTTAAGTCCATAATATGGTTTTGAGTATAGTGTTATAAATTCAAAGATGTCGTTTACTCATTTTTGAGGTAAATAAAGATGATGCGGTGGTATTATTGGGGATACTCTAAATTCTCATTCCTTCAATTACCTTCAAAGAATTAGAATGGGTGGAATTGGAAAGAAGTTGATCTAGTTCACCTGGCTCTTGAGCCAAGTTTTGAACCAAGATGAGGAGCTCTGATGGAGATAAGTGAAGGGAACACAATCTACTGAGATGGGGGTGAATTAGTAGATCAAATCCAATTAAAAATCTTTACTTCAATATATATAGATTCAAAACAAATTTTTATAATCAACAAACACATAAGCACGCATTCACACATGATAACACCGAATATGTACATGGAAACCCAAGATGAGAAAAATCATGTTGAAAATAGCTACTTGGAACTATTGTTCAAATCTAGCCTCACTAACCAAGGATATGATAATTGAATTTATAACATAAAGTAGGCACCAACCTACCAGAGACACCAACCTATTAGAGACGCCAATTCCCATTACAAAGATCTGAGCACCAACTCAATAAGCAGAACACTATTCCTACCATATTACAAATATAAAGCTTGTGGAACTTCAATGTTGATTACACAACTTACCCAAGATCTAAAATTGCTTCAAACACTCTTCTACACTTCTTAAGATTTGATGATGGCACACAATGATTGAGATGCAACTCACATTGAATATAACTTTCTCACACAATTTCTCTCACCCTTGGTCACTCTATTCTTACTTTCAACTTCATACATACCTATCATGTAAAGTGAGATCTAAATTATATACAAGACATTACATTAACTTCAATTTATGTCGGTCAAGGATCCACAATTAACCAAGATGACATAAGGTGGACCTAAATTCAAATTACATGAAACATGTAACAGGTCGGTCCTAAATCGAATTTGTTGCCACCAAAAGAACATGATGTCATGCATGTTCATAGGAACCTTAATTTGGACCTATATTATCATCCCATTATATCTCTAAATTATGTACGCTACTAGCCATTACCACACAGTTCTACAACATCAACTACTTAACTAATAAGCACAGTGAGCCTTCTATCACTTCAAAAATTTTAGATGCTAAACATAAATTTTGGAAACTCTGGAATATTATAGAACATGTATAGACATACTCTTCATTCAAGCCATAGAGCCAATCTCACCTTCAATAAGAAATATTGAACATGAATGTATTGCTAGAGAAATATCTCTGCCCTAAGTAACTAACCTCAAACATTCTAAATCAGACTTCTGGATTGCTTCTGTCATCATGAATAGATACAAGAATGATATAGCAAGCATATTTTTGTCATTATTCCTCCTTATACTCAAAATGCAAGGTTATCCCACAATGCTGGTTTACAATTTTTGGCCAAACTGGACACTAAACTGATTTTTTCTAACTAAATCTTCACTTTCGGGCACCTATAGCGGCTAAACTGTGAGGAATTTGAAGATGATGCAAACTAGTGATTTGTGACATTTTTTCTATAGATTCTAAATATATTTTTCTCAAAAATTTTGGAATCATATTGCACTTCTTTTTCCATCTCCTTCAAAAACTAGTTTTTTCAGTAAACATAATTTTTAAGGAGTGATGCTCACCATATAGCACAACATTTTTTCCACGAAGGATTAAATTCTATTTTTTTTTGAATTTAGATTTGTAACTATGATATCTAGTGCTTCAAATTGGTTTCATAGTGTTTTATTGAATATTTTTTCCTTAATCAAATTTTGAAGTCAAACTAATTACAATTCAGAAATAGGTAGTCTGTATAACAACTTTTTTTGTATGTATCAAAATTCTTTTTTTTTGGTTGGATCAAGGACTTCAATATCTGGTGCACTCGTATTTTTCAATTTTTTTTTTTGATAATCTTCTATTTTTCCACATGTGTAGAATAAAGAGCTTGATTTTCGGTGAAAAACCTACATTCACAAGAAATACAAAATAAATGTCATAATAAAATTAAATTTATTTAAAATTATACTTTTTGGCAAGCTTATAATAAGGACTACATACAAAAAATAAATTTGAAATGAATTCATTTGATCCCCCAAAAGTAAATCAAAAGTGGTTTTTTATCAGCATTTTTATAGGTGTAAAGGAGACTCCGTTATAGGTATGGTTTAAAACTAGTAGGGTTATATCCAAGGGGGTTTGATCTAAAATAGTTTTATCAAACCCTTTTCAATTGGAATGCCTTAAATGAAACTTTTTAAGGCTTAAATCATTATATTTTCTAAAAATATGCGATTTCAACAAAAGTCAAAATCTCCTAGAAATTGTAAACCAACTTTATGGGATCACCCTGCAATGATAATTCAAGTACAATTATATTTAATTCTTAATGTATTGTTGACATTACTCCTTAGACATTAGTGAGCACTACCTAGCATCAAGGACACTACTCCTTGACATTACTCCTTTGAAATCAATGACAATATTTGTTGAACAATAAGTGCTTTCACTAGGTGTGCAGAAGTAGAAATTTTTCAATCTTTTCCCCATTGAAGCACATTAATTTTTCATACTCCATTTTGATAGAGGCTCTCATAGAGGAGTTATGGAATTTCTATTTCATGTTGGTTCTTCTTGGTGGCTTGGTCCTGGTCGATGGCTAGGGTAGTGTATTTACTACCACTTCAGCATATTCTCAAAACCTCCAACTAGTATCAAGGTGTAAATCTCATTTACAGACACCTCCATATTAACCAATCTAGGACATGTATATTTTCTATGTTCACAACTCCTAAGTGTGTTTGGTGACCCCCATGGTCTAAGGATATGATCTACTTCACATCCATAGACTCGACCACCAAATTAGCCACCACTACTAGCCTCCAAACTAGTATCCATTGTGTCAAATGTTAAAGTGACATGATTTTTACAAGAGCTTGCATTCTCTATTCATCTTTTAAAAGGGATGTAACATTGTAATTCATTTATAATACAATATGTGGTTGTCTTTTTCTTCATTATTCATTTGTAGTAAATAATTATTATATGTGTTTAGTGTCTATTCAAGTTACAAGTAATAGATTAATAGTATAACATCTTTCATTGAGAGTAATTAGAATTAATGTTATTATATTTCCACAATCTATGATATAGTCACTTTTACCATTTTTCAATTACTTAAGTTATATTTTTAAGTGGAAAAAAAAACAATACAAGAGCTTGCATTCAATAAAGGCCTACATTATTGCTTAACAATAATGTTATCTGAATTTATTTTCAAATCTAATTCTCCTTAACAATTCATGGACATCTAATAACCCTCAATATTTCATTTATAACAACTTAATCCATTAATTTAACATAATCTATAAAAGAAACATTCAGTTGCACTAAAAATGCACAGATGAATATTAAAATATCCTTGATCAATTTTAATCATAAGAGAAAGAAAATATACATTAGAGATAATTATCTTTGAATGTGTATGTTGATATACAAAAAATTTACATTTGCATTTTCTTTCTTCTCTGAGAAACATAGAAAAAACCAAACCAAGCTAAATTATTGGCTCTCTGAATTTCCCAATCCTTTGAAAATTTGCTAAATTATCATATTTGCAAGGGTTTTAAAACACTACATTAGGGTTTTGAAAAAACCCTAAATCTTCATCGAAAAATCTTTTCACTTTTTCATGTTTTATCATTGATCACTAGCTTCGGTATTCCAATCACTTAAGTGTCCATTCATGTATTTTGTTTCATTTTCCAAACAGATCCCTTTTATCACTTACCAATTTTGTATCCTAGCACACTTTAAAAAAACTTTAAAAAAAATGTTTAAATTCATTACTTAAGCTCTTTGGTTATTTGTGGCGCCTACTCAAGACACTTGTTGCCTTCTCATTCCAGTGCAATTTTTATATCATAAGTTTAGTGGCCCCCTTGATTATTTCCTAACGACTGCTTGTCTGAATTATCACATGTGCAGATTAAAAAGTCTTTAGTGAATCTACACTAATTCCTTTAATGGTCCCACTTCTTTCCATGTGTCATGTTTCCATTAGTTTTCATGAGTCATCGGGCTATATTTT
>VDFB02302682.1:0-33811 GCA_007258455.2 Sequoia sempervirens | reverse complement strand
ATTTTCAAAATCTAGAAAATAAATTTAAAAAATCCCCAATCTATTACAAAAGTGTGTTTATATTAGAGAAACTAATAGGGTTTTGAAAAATTTAGAAATTCCTTATAATGAATGCAATTCATATTGAAGTGTTGAACACCATTCAATGCCTCTGACTATTTCTATGGATGTCATTTTTATTCTGTTCCATAGTTTCCATCACCACAGCCAGATATCAGAGTGCCACTGCAAATATAATATATTTAAGGTCTTCAAAGTTGTGTTCTCTATTCACCAATCTCCTATCGTTCAGATGTTAATTTTTATTAGCTTCCCATTGGATTCATATGTATTTCTCCATTTTCAAATTTATTGTCTCCTAAATTTCCACTAAGGGTTCAAAATCTAAGGTGTCTGGCTGATTATGAAGCATTAAGGTTTTCCAAGCCTATTTCTTCTTTTGTCGATAAATTGGTGGACCGTATGATTGAGCACAACTCCAATAGTAGTGGAAAGTACAATTTTTTGCACCTTTGATATGAAGAGGATATGATAGCCTTCTCTTGTGTCTATGATGGAGGGAAGGAAGAAAATCAAGAAATGGATTTGATGCACATGAAAGAGATTGGAGGGGAAAATTTAACAGAACTGGTCATGTTATTAGGAATTGTGCAATCAAGATGGAAGGAAGATTCCCTCTTACTCCATTAGAGGTTGGTTTGATGCTAAGAGGAATGGATGCAATGATATAATACAATTTTTTATGTTAGCAATAAAGGGGGGTGTTGGAAAATAGTGCATAACATAGATTAATATTTAATATAAACTAGCACTTGCACCTCAATAAGGTGCAATAATTACTCCAATAGGCCAAGCCCACATTATTTATGACTGTGAAAAATAGTGGATATCGTGAAGAAAGCAATGATCTATCTCACCTATCCCTCTCTACCTCTCCTTCCCTCCATCCCTCCCCCCTTCTCTATCCCTCTCGCTCTCTCCTTCCCTCTTTATTTCTCTCTATATCACATAGCCCTCTCTACCTATCCCTCCCTCCATGCCACCTATTTCTTGCTCACTCTCTCCTTCCCTCTCTACTTCTCTCCCTCTCTCACTTATTCCTCTCTACCTCTCTCTCCTTCCCCGTCTAATTCTCTATATCTCCCCTATCCCTCTCTACCTCTCTCCCCCTCCCTCTCTCTCTCTCACTCTCTCTAGCTCTATCTTTCCTTCTCTACTTCTTTCTATCCCACCTCTCTCTCCCTCCCTATCTCTATCTCACTTATCCCTCTCTACCTCCCTCCATCCCTTTACCCTCCTCTCTCTCTCTCTCTATCCTTCCCTCTCTACTTCTTTTCCCTCCTCTCTCTCTTTCGCTATCCTTCCCTCACTACTTCTTTTCCCTCCTCTATCTCTCTTTCTCTATGCTTCCCTCTCTACTTCTTTACCCTCCTCTCCAATTCATTCCAAAAACAACACTTCTTATACAAATTTAGTTTTTCATTTTTCTATTTGTTTATTGTTTGGATTTTATAACACAAAACAAGTTTTACTTTTATTAAAAAAATATTATATTATTTTATTTAAAGAATCATTTTTCTCTTGCCTACCTATATCATCCATAATCAACTGTTGCACAGTCTGCAAGCACTAGTATGCCATTGTGACTGAACCTTCCTTTGGAAAACGCCTTAGAGATCATAAAAAGCCCTAGTTTTTCCTCTATGGCCAAAACAACATATTTTTGAAGAATAACCAGGCCTTTGGCTTCGACCCAAAAGCCCATAAATGTATCCACTTTCCTATATCTTTGTTTCTAGAGTCATGCATGGGGGATTCCCAAGTAGGTTCAGGAGGGTTTTGGCATGGGTCTGCTAGAGCTTATGGCTTTGGAGAATGTGACGGTGTTGTTCGTGGAAGGGAGGATGTGGGTCACCCACAGACAGGCCATTCTGCGCTTGACACCGTTTCATCCTTCCTCAGTTCAAGAGCTGACAAGATGGATGGGCTAAATAGCATTGGCGGAGATAATTTTTAGCTGAAGAAATTTCATGGGGTTCTTATTGGTGCCTAATTGTTGGAGATGCTGGTGGGGTTCCCCCATGCATAATAGCCTATCGGCTAATAATGTAAGTAATTATGCAATAATCACTTTAGTTAGTAGAGATTAGTTGTTGGGTGGTTTTGGGTAGTTAATAGGTTGAATGGATTTATAAAGCCAATAAAATGTAATAGTTTTTTAGTGCAATGTGAATGACTAAATTTTTATTCGAGAGCAATCTCATTTTTTCTCTCCCATTTCAATAACTCTTTATTTTCAAAGCCTAGGCAACACCCTCCTATGATGTCTCAATACAGATGAAGCACAAATGACCTTAAAAGAGGTACAAAAAGGTATATATGGAGATCACTCTAGTGATTTGACCCTAGCCAAGAAGATCATGCATGCAAGATACTACTGGCCCACAATGGAACGTGATGCATATCACTTTTTCAAGAAATGTCGATAGTGTCAAATTCATGAAGACCTCATACATGCACCAACTCAAGAGCTATAGTTATTCACATCGCCATGTCCCTTCACCCAATGGGGACTCCACCTCATAGGTAAAATCCATCCCACCTCATCTAATGGCCAAAAATTCATCATCACTATGATCAAATACTTCACCAAATGGATTGAAGTTATTCCCATGACATACATTACTAGTAAACAAATATCTAAGTTTATCCTTAATTACATCATTTTTTGTTATGGTGTCCCATAGTCCACCATCATTGACAATGGTCATCCTTTTAAGAACCAATATTTTTGCCAACTATACAAAAAATTCCATATCTAGCATCACTTCATCACCCTATACTACCCACAAGGTAACAGTCAAGCCCAAACATCTATCAAAACCATTGTCAAAATCCTCAAAAAGACTATCAATGACACTGGTCATGACTGGAACCTTCAGCTCAATCCCACCTTATGGGATTATTGCACTAGCATCCACACTCCCATAGGAGCCACACCATATTCCATAGTCTTTGGTTCTAAGGCCATCCTTCCTATCCAGGTCAAGTTGCCTTCCCTAAGGGTATCCATGCAAGGTCATATTGATGATGAAGAATATCATGTATCCAGACTACATGGGTTGGAATTGTTAGATGAGAAAAAAAAATACATTGGTACATTTGCAAGCTTATCAAAATCGTCTTCATCACAACTACAACAAGAAGGTTTTGGTTTGAAACTTTAACATTGGTGACCTAGTTTTAATGGAAAATCCTAAGAATCAAGTAGAGTGAAAGAAGCCAAGAAATTTTGATCCTAATTGGTTGGGTTCGTACATTGTCACAATAGTCTACAGATCAGGAGCTTATCAGCTTTCAACTCCTAAAGGGGAACCATCTTCCTATCAACAATTTCCACTTGCACAAACTCTACACCTAGATTCAGAGATCCATGTCTAAAACCTAAAGAAATACAAAAAAAAAGAAAAACATAAATAAAATCATCACCCTAATGAAAACCTAGAAAACAGGAACCTTGGTGACACCAAAAAACTCAAAAAATAAAGAAAATAGTAAAGAGAAATAATTCATTTGTTAGTGAAAACCACTTTGGTGGTGTTTTGGATAAGTACCATGGTGAAAATCTAGCAACCAAACAGCATGTGTAGTCAAACCTCACTCTATCATCCACCATCATTCAATATAGGTTTTTCACAAAGCCACTCATAACAAATTCAACTTCATGCTTTCCACGTCATCTATAATAATGCTTTTCTGTCCTTCCCATAGCTTGGAATGATTGACATTATGCATCTTTTTTCCTTTCATACCCATTCAAAATTAGGCTTTGTTGAGTTTTTCATCAGCTATGTCACCCATAATAAGTCATACATTGTTATGAAATGTAGTCACTTGAGTCTCAAAAAATTCACAAATCAACAAGAAAAACTATCCAACAAGTCTTGAAGACAAGTCAGTCAATTTTCTAATCAATTCAAATGTCAAATCAACATCAGACATTTAATTACTCAATTATTTGTCTTATACAAAATGTGCCCTTCCTGAAACCAGACATCGTCAATTCATTAATTCTATCATTTTCCTTATAGAAGTGGTTAAATGATGGAAACCAGGATTTATGTTTTATACAACATGTTTCTTCTCCTAAAACCAAGCATTATCAATCAATCAACCTGCCAATCAATTGGTCAATCAACCCATTATCAACTAACAAACACTAAAAAACAATTTGAATGGTTGTTGACTTTATTGGTTATCTTATCTTTTATTGATTTTCTTTTGGTCATGTTACTATAGCCACCTCAAGGATGTCCTGCGAAGGATCTAGAGGAGTGATGATATCTCATGACCTATTTTTCTTTTGATTGTTTCTTGAGGATTGTCTTGGAAAAAAGACTAGGGCACCTTAACCCTTAGTATGATTCTGTACATTCCTTGTCTGTTGATTATCTATTTTTTGCAAGTGGATAACTTTTCACACCTTGGTTTATGTTATACCATGGTGTTTATTGTCCATTTGTCATGTTTTAATGCCCAATGATGATTAAATTCAAAGCTAACCACAACAAAATATTAATCTTGAACTTTGTCTCCATTCACTCCATGCTGACACCCATATTCTCCATGCTAACATTGCTTCTATCCACATCTTGATGGCATCCTATGACACACAAAAATATACTAGATATATAATCATATTAGAAGTATATAGGAATCATCATAAACATTAGGTCATCCATATTGTATTATAAAATACAAAAAACATAGATTGCATATATGAATTTCATATATTCATCCAACATCATCATCATATCATGTCATCCTGCATCTATAAAAAGAATTAGAATTTAATACATAATCATTACATATATAGACCCATAAGTGATCATGCATTGCATAATGCATCATATTTAGCATGCCATTATATCCACATCATTTCATAATCATAATCCATCATCATACATCACATTGCATATACATTGTATTTGCATCATATAGAAGGAAATCATATATAATATCACATTCACAACTCATAATAAACATCACATTGCATATACATAGGCAGTGCATAATTGTATCATATCATTTTGCATCCACAACCCATTAAGCATACATAGGGAATAGACATGGCATCCATAATCATCACATCATAGTCATAGTTCACATTCATATTTGCATCATAATCACGATACATCCATAGCATCATAAAATTAAATTCATTCATCCAACATCTAGGAATCATGTATAAGCATAAAACATACATTAGTCATCCATAGTGCATAATCATATAAAATGGATAGACATCATATGGAATAATCATCCATCATATGACATCATAAATACATAACATAAGAGCATGTATCATATACTTGCCACCAAAATCATGTATCACATGCATATCTCAAAAATTATCGTAGTACAACTTGTCGAGATGTATCCCAAAAATAAAGCTCATAGGCTTGGTCAAAAATATAAGTGCCAATACAATATAAAAATGTGTTCTACATAGAGCTCCCCCTATCCCATGAAGGTGATGGCAGAAAATCCTATCGATCCTCTCACAGTAGAGACCCTAATGACCTATGCTCTGATGGGTGACACTCATAAGGATAATTTCATCTCGGCCTAGAAACACCCCCACTACTATGAGACCTTCTAGAGTGTGATTCGCTCTAATACCTACTCATAACCTTTATGAAGCTTGACTCCCTCTTCTCAAGTGGTACTGCTACCTCATAAAAATACTTATAGTACTTCTCACCCCTACCAAATCTTCAAAGCTCCCAATCCATGTCCATGGTCGACCCACTAAAAGTAGCCATGTGTGTGACCAATGATTGTTGCATCCCTCTCTTCCCTTAGGGTTTCCACCTTTACCTCTAAGGCATGTATCCTAGCAGTCACCATGTCGAGTTGTTCCTGTAGGTTTACTATCCTATGATCTATGGATCCATCTTTGTCCCTAATCGACACATTCTCCAAACCCTCTCCACGCTCCTCCCCCATCACAATTCTCTCTCGGAGGATCCACTCCACCTCTCCCATCTCCTCCTCTCGCTCCTCCTCTTGTCTCTTCTCCTCCTCCATCTCCTTCTCTACCTCCCCCATGAGTACCTCCTATTGTCTGACATCTGGAAGAGGTCCATCATCTACTCACTCCTCATCCTCTCTCTCCTCCTCATGCTCTAGCTCCTCCCTAATTTGTGATAGGTGTCACATCACTCTCTATCTCACCCTCCTCTGTCAGGCTCAGCATCCTCTACCTCCTCATCCATCCCCACCTTCATCACCCCTCCCTCTGTCTCCTCATTCTCCATCTCCCCTCCATCCACACCCTCTGAACTAGCCTTGTGAGCCCTTACTTTGAACCTCTACTAGCACCGACTGGTCTGAATTTGTCAATGGACGAGGCCTATGTGTGGCCCACCATGCATCATAGATGGGCGTGGTACCCGTATCTACATCCCCATCTCTCCAACCCCCCTACACAAGTTGTAATGCATCTATGCTCTTCTTAGTTGTCACCACAGGTATCATCTAGCCCCATGGTTGTATCTCACACAATGACCACACACACTCTAAGTTCCAACAGGAACACCCTGATACTAACCAAATTGTCTACACACCCGCTCTAGTAGGTACATCTCTATGATATATTGATATTAGACTATCCATCGAATCAAGTGCCTAAGTTGTCAGTACCATGGCAAGTGATCATCCTCATCTTCCCATGGTTGGAAATCTCTGTAAGGCCTCCATATGAAACTAGCAAGCAGGTCAATGGCATGGCACCAATATCCCACATCTCTGACATAGGTCTGTGTCACTATCCCACCGTACACATAGAGATAAGGCATGCCATCCCCAAACTATCTCCCCACTGGTGGACAAAACATATCGATGTGCTCCTAATGCCATATCATGAGAAGAGTAGTACCCCAACCAATCGACTGAACTCCTCTATAGGTGATGTCATGCAATTGAAAGTATACTAGGGCTAGAAAATAAGGCGTCATGCATAAACTGTCCCCCTATCCATCATACCCACAAGAATCTCTCCCCATCGAACTAGAATTCCATGTCATCAATGGTCCAAAGTGTCGATCGAGCAGCATTGAGTGTACATAATATGCAATCCCATCAGTCATACCTCTCTGCCAGAACCTCCTATCTAACCTCATACTCTTCAATACATATCTCCATGATGTCCTCATGCTCATACTGGTCCTTAATAACATAGTACCCGTGCTTTGAATCATATGTCACCTGTGCTCAATGGATAGGAAGTCTCAGAATCTAATAGATGTTTGTGAGTGTCAGTATTGCCTCCCTTGTCAAAAAGTGGAAGGAGCTCATCTCAGAATGCCATCTCTCAGCGAGCACAATCAGTAGTCCCCTATTTTCCCTGATGGTGGGCATGAAGGTCACATAGTATAAACCTAGAGAAATGAGTTGGCACTTCCTAGCATCAGTTAACTACTCTCACAACCTGAATGTAAACAGTTGACTCTCTCTAGTGTAAATTGGGTCATAGCTAACCTATGGTCACAAGCAAAAGTCATTGCATCAATCAAAAATATTAGTCAAACCTATTGGACCTCAATTGCAAAATAAATTTCATCCTAAACTGGAGAAAAACTTAAATCAAGCAATTATGTCACACTTCTAAAACACGTCTCATAGGGAAAATGTGTCACATATTTCACATGTGTTGCATAGTTACATTTGCATCACATGCCTAGGCATATGCATCATTTGGGTCATTTATGGTTAACCCCCAACACTTGCATGCAACAATTTCACATGTGTCATTTAATTGCACACATGCAGCTCACATATGTGATTGCATCATTCCAGACCATGGATGTCATGCAAGAAATGATTGTGGTGCATTTCACAATTGCACTGCACCACATTCATTAAAACCATAATCCATAGTTGTGTTACACCATGTGAATGCAAGGAACCACCCCACATGTAGCAAATGCATTCACCACATTGTTTGCTTACATTCAGAGCCCTAATTCTACACAAAATGACAAAATCACAAAGTGGGCAAGGTGTACTTACCGGGTCCTCAGAGCCCTCTGGCCATTGGAAGGTCGTAACTCAGAATTCACAGCGAGCATCGTGTGGAATGGGTGACATCCTGATAGTGGCTTTATAAGTCACTTTTAGATCTCTCAAATCACCAAGGTTAAAATGTGTAAATGAGCAAAATTACCTCTCAATTTCTATTTATAACACCCTAGGGTTAGGGTTTTTACTAGGTGCATTCAATGAGGGGTCGTAATACCTAGTTTGGTGATCCCGAAGGTCCTAGAAGTTGACCCTTTTGTCATAAACGCATTATCTACTATGAAGTGAACTTATTGGAATAATTTTTAATTTTTTTGAATTTTTTTGAAAATCTATAAAAAAATTCCGAGGGGGCATAGGTCTACCCTGTCTCTTTTGTTAGCACACTAGGGTATGCATTGAACTAAATTTGTTTGACATAATGCAATAAACTCGTTGTATCAAGGAGGGGCAAAATGTAGACACTAAAAAATTGTCCTTCCCTTGAAAACACTATTTTTCTTCATCAAACTCCTTTCTTCCCTAATAATTAAATAATCTTAATTATTTGATTATTTTCTAAGATAACAATTCTTATATTAATTAAATAATTTAAATAATTTAATTAATTAATTTCTTTACTTTTATTCTTCTTTTTTATTAATTAAAAAAACTTCATTTATTTAGTTACGTCACTAATGTCCCCTTTCTTCTATAATTAAATAAATTTTATTTAATTAATTACTATCATTTTCTACTTTAATTAAATAATTATTTAAATTATTTAATTATTCATTATCCTCTTCTTCCATAAATTAAATGACTTACTAATTTGTCATTTTCTCCCACTTTTAAATTAAATCATTATTTAATTAAAAAGTCAACTCTCCCTCTTCTTTTATAATTAAATAATTGTTTTAATTATTTAGTTATTCACTTTCCCTCTTAAGTTAAATAATTTTATAATTATTTGATTTCTGCAGCAATTCTTTTTTGTGCCTCTTTATCCAGTCCCCTCTCTTCACGTGTCATTTAATTTTCACCCTTGATTGAATTTTTTTATAATTCAATCTCAACCATTCATTCTTATCTTTGCCCTAATTTATCCCTAACCCTATTTAATACTACAACTTTCATTCTCAACCATTGATTGTCACATCTTATTGGCTTTTAATCCTAGCCCTTCATTCAAATTTAGTTTTCTATAAAAAGGGCCTATCATTGTCATTTCAGTCCAATCTAGATAATTTATTCATTTACATTCTAGGAGACAACTACTTTCTTCATCATTTTGCTGTCATTATCACTAGGCTATTGTTGCATACTCAAATCCGAGGGCAATCCAGCATACAAAACAAATTGGAGAAGAGCAATGAACGTGATTCAACCATGACAGAGATATTGGTAATATTGCTTTATGTTTTGAAATTGTATATTCATTTGTGCTTCATTGTTGGTTTAGGGCCTTAAGATTTGAGTTTTGTTGATTCATACCTTAACCTTGATTTTACCCTACTCTACAAAGATGTCTTTATTGTTTTAATAAAAGATATTTTATTTGAAAAAGAACAAATTCAAAATTTATTCATGAATGAAAGAAATAAAAGTCTTACAGATCTGTAGACCTTCATAACTGGTCATTCGAAGAGTTATTTACGAATTACTGGTTTATTATCTATTAAATTTAGAGTCTTCTCTCAATTAACATTTATTCTCAATGCAGTGAAAGAGCACCCAAAAGAGATAAAACATTACTAACGGCTGTAAGTTCCTAATTACAGAGATATCAGATTTGGCAAAGCCAAATAGATTATTAGGTTGGATCAGAAACAAAAAGTATACTTCATACCTTCTATTAATTGATTTATGTAATTTATTTGTATTTTTTCCTGTTCTAATTCTTCAATCTTAAAGAAAAGAAAGAAAAAGGTGACACATGACAAAATTAGGTTAAATTGTGAAGACATTCTATTCAAAGCAATGCTCAGCAAATTCAGCATTAATTGGAGACCATTTCTTTCTACGCTGACCATTTCTTTCTACAGCCAAAATAGTAAATGATTTATGTAATTCTCTTTTATTTTTTTAGAATGGTTAAGCTCATATGGTTTAACTACTGTACATTTAATAAATGTGATTCTCTGTTTGGATTTATCCTCTAGATGTAATGAAAGTTTGAGATCTCCCACTGTGTGAACGACTATGATTTTCTATTACAGAAAAGGGTTTTTTTTTCGTTAAGCCTTATTTATTGGAAATAGAAACGATATTTGTGCAGTTGAAAATTATGGAGTGGAGAATGTTAAGAAGATTCCTTGGATAAGTATAAGGAGGAAAGGGAACATGATCAGATCTATAAGAGATCATCTGAGAATGTAGCTATAATTCGAGAATAAAACAAATATACCTGCAGTCTGAGATGATCTCTTACAGATCTGGGCATGCTTCCTATTGTCCTGGAGGCTGCTTATCCTTCCCTACTCCATTTTCAAGTACACAAATATCATTCTCATCCAATAAATTGTTTTATTTGATATTGGGTTGCTATTTATTCATGAAAGAAGAAAACAAGTGTTACAGATCTCTAGACCTTCATAACCGGTCATTTGAAGATATTTTATTCAAAGCAATGCTCAGAAAATTCAACATGAATTGGAGACCATTTCTTTCAATGCTGACCATTTCTTTCTACAGTCATGATAGTGACTGTTGTACTTTTTAATCTCTTTTATTTTTAGGAGTTGGTTAATCTCTTATGGTTTGATTTATGTGCTTTTAATAGATGTGATTCTCTGTTTTGATTCATGCTCTAAATGTAATGAAAGTGTGAGATCTCCCACTCTGTGAACGACTGTGATTTTCTAGTACAGAATGTGTCTTTTTCCTTAATCCACTATTTTAAATCAGTATTAAGAGATCCAATTAACAAATATAAGAATTTATTGGATAGAAACTATATTTGTGTGGTTGAAAATTGTGGAGTGGAGAATGCTAAGAAGGAAAGGAAACATGACCAGATCTATTAGGGATCATCTGAGAATGTCGCTTTAAATAAAGAATAAAACAAATATACCTGCTTTCTTGGACTAATAAATTGTTTGATCTCCCTGGAGGCATCTTATCCTTCTCCACTCCTTCATTTTCAAGTACACAAATATCATTCTCAGCTAATAAATTGTTTTATTTGCTATTGGACTGCTATTTATTTATGAAAGAGGAAAACAAAAGTCTTATAGATCTCCAGACCTTCATAACCGGTCATTTGAAGAGTTGTTTTATTTTCCATTCAATTTAGGAGTTTTCTTTCTAATTAACATTTTTTCTTAATGCACTAAAAGAGCACCCAAAAGAGTTAAGACATTATTTTCCATTCATTTTAGGAGTCTTCTTTCTAATAAACACCTTTTCTCAATACAGTGAAAGAGCACCCAAAAGAGATAAAGACATTACTAACAGTTGCAGTTTCTAATTACAGAGATACCAGATTCGGTGACGCCAAACAGATTTTGTTGTGTTGGATCAGGAACAAAAAGTGTACTTTATACCTCCTATTAACAAACTTATGTAATTAATTTGTATTTTTTGTGTTAAAATTCTCCAATCTCACAGAAAAGGAAAAAGGCGACAGTTAACAAAAGTAGGCTATTATGAAGACATTCTATTCAAAGCAATGCTCAGCAAATTCAGCATTAATTGGAGACCATATTTTTCTGTGCTACTGTACTTTTTATTCTCTTTTATTTTTTTTAGAGTTGGTTAATCTCTTATGGTTCGACAACTGTACTTTTAATAGATGTGATTTTTTCTTTGAACTTATGCTCTAAATATAATGAAAGTGTGAGGTCATGACTGTGATTACCTTAATCCTCTATTTATTGGATGGAAACGATATCTGTTCAGTTGAAAATTGAGGAGTGGAGAATGTTAAGCAGCCTCCCCATTATTTCTGGTAAAGGAAACATGACCAGATCTATTGGGGATCATCTGAGAATGTAGTTATAAATGAAGAATAAAACAAATATAACTGCATTCTAAGGTGATCTCTAAGAGATCTGGGCATGTTTCCTATCCTCCTCATCTGATAATGTGGAGTTGGCATATTCTTCTCCACTCCATTTCCAAGTACACAAATATCATTCTCATCCAATAGATTGTTTTATTTGGTATTGGGTTCCCAATAGTGATCTAAAATAGGAAATTAAGAAAAAATGAAAATAGAGTAGATTGTTAGTTTGAATGGAAATTAGAACAGAAATGCTTGTACAACTCATCAATTGTCTGGATCTGTTTCATATCATTAAGAGAAGATGACCGGAGAGGAGATTTCTAAAATATAGCTGGAAGAACAACATCCACTGTAAGTTTGTATGTATTGTTAAGTTTAGATTATATATATTGCTAGAATATAGTACTCTTTTGCTTGCATATAATTTTAAATCAGTTTATCGTTAATTTTTTATATAATAAGTTCGTTCTCCGCTCATTATATACAACACGCTTCAAATATTTTATATTCATATCATCTACATTGATGTGTTTTACTGCCCTATTCCTTCATCTGGTATCAAATCTGGACACTGGAGAAAGTAACGTGAGAAAGAGTTCTCTGTGGTTTGCAGAACTACATGTTATTATATGCAGAATTGTTTTACTACAGCTATATCAGCAGTTGCAGGACACTGTAGAAAGTAACGTGAGAAAGAGTTCTCTTAGGTTTACAGAACTACTTGTTATTTTATGCAGAATTGTTTTTACTACAGCAATATCAGCGGCTATAGGAGGATGAGCATAACTAAGACTGGTTTCTGCGATTTGTTGGAACCATTGCTTTTGCATGTTAAATATTTTTTTCTTGTTTCTACTCCAATGTATGGAGCTTTGCGATTGTGAGAAACGAAGAATACTTTTCAAAAAAGGTCATGTAACAAGGAGATCCTAAGGTTTTAAGTCATTGTGGATTGTGGATGTACAAATATTTTTTTTCTCTTTTTGAACTTTGTGTTCCTTGATAATTGTTTATGGAACAACAAGTTTCTGTATTATAATTTTAGAATTATATATATATATATATGGTGTGTCTCATTTTAAGAGATATGAGAGTATTCATTTGTAGGAATTCTTCTAAATATTTTATTTTTATTTTTATTTATTGTGTTATTAGAAGAGAAAAAGGAAGAAGTAAGAATAAAAGAAAAAATAATAATTATAAAGGAAACGTATCCAATGTTTTTTTGTTAATCTTACCCTCTATGTTGGCTCATTATTGATAACCATTTTGAGATCTTTGATGTGCACATTGAATAATTTGTGATGTGTTGTGTTTCATGCCCCTCTTAATCTTTGTTCTAAGCCTTAACATTATAATTTTTAATGTGTCTGTGATATGTGGTCATAATGTACTCCATTATGAAGTTGTAATGGTCTTGCATATTTGAGAAATCTTTGCAAATTGTTCACTCACCTCTACTCCCATCCACTTTATTTGGTGGACCTTTGGAATTTGTAAACATACATGAAAATGCAAGATAAACTTTTATCTTCCATATAAAATTGTTTATTGTTTCTTGACCTCTAATTTTTATGCCTACTATATATTAATATAAATAGTTAAAATATTGAGACTGGCATCACACAAAGTTATATATAAGTTGAAAAAAAAGAAATGACATAGATATACAAGTTTCATATATATATATATAAAATTAACTTGTACAATTAAATCTGATGAGTGATAAAAGAACATCGAATTTATATTATGATTCAGAAATAACAAGAGATGTCATTAAAATATTCCGAGTAAAATTATTTTGCTGCAAGAAAATGTGTAGCTATAAATGATATCTTAAACTTCCAAAAGATTTCAAGTCACACATTTGTAACAAAATAAAAAATGAAGTCCTAAATTAAAATTGAAGACCACAATAGTTCTCACTAGCTCCACCTAATTTTATAAATAGGAGATTGGTGAATATGTGCAATTCTTTGGTGTAAATTTGTGACCAAAACTATGTTTTGAATGAAGCTTCATAGCTTAGACATTCTTGGTAGATTTTTATACCTCTATTTTTTTTTTTTCTCTATTTTGATTTGAGATCAACATGTATTACTATTTAAAGGGCAGAAAAATAAGAATATGCAATGAAAAGTAAGAGGTACATACCTACATTGAATTTGGTAAGGTGATTGTCAACACACTTTCTCTTCTTTTTTCATGTAAGGTTCAAATGAGCCGTAAGAAATATGGGAATGTTTCCCATCCTCATGTATTAATGAGGAGGTTTGTTGATATTTTTCACTCTTCCATTTTCAATTTAAAAAATATCACTTTATCAAATAAATTCTCTTATTTGCTAGTTGAGTCTTTCAATAGTGACCTAAGAAATATCACTTTATCAATTTAGAGAGGAATTTTTTTCTCGACACTTTTTCGTAGGACTTTTATTAAAAATGTATACTGCACAAGTTACTACTTCTACTACTACCCAAAGATCATTAGGCAAGTTTTTAGCCTTCAACATGCTCCTAGCCATTTCTATTATGGTTTTATTCTTCCTCTCTTCTACACCATTTTGTTGTGGTGTGTGCCTTTGTGAAAATTTATTTTTGATCCCATGATGTCTAGAAAATATAACAATTCATGAGAACTAAATTCTCCACCTCTATTAGATCTAAGTACTTTGATGTATAGTCCACATTGTTTTTCCACCATAGCTTTGAAATCCTTGAATTTTATGAATGCTTCATACTTCTTAAGAAAATATACCCAATTATTTCTACTAAAATCATCAATGAAGGTTAGAAAATTAATATTACCTCTAAATGATGGTGTTTGCATTGGTCCACATAAATCACTATGAACTATCTCCAATAATTCCCTGGCTAACTTCTACAAGAAAACTATCTCTATGTAGTTTTTCCAAAATACAACTCTCGCATGAATTGATTGGTTGATCTATAGGTGGAAATCCTTTTACCACTTGTTTATTTTGTAACAAACTCAACCCCAAAATTTAAATTCCCAAACGTCAAATTCCATAACCATGATTGGTCTCAATGCACAGTTTTGAAATTGGCTTCCTCTTCTCCTTGGGTGCACTAAATTTGAAGGGGGAAAATCTGATTCTTGGCCATATCCACTCTTGCAATCAACCTATCATTTGAAAATCTATCCAATCTTGTGCAAACATTATTCATTAAAGATACCATGTAACCCTTTTGTACTAATTTTCTAACACTCATAAGATTATTCTATAGTCCAGGTACAAAATAAACATTAGGAATAAAATTTCTTTGATCATTTTTTGTCAAAATATTTATTACTCCTCTACAGATTACATCCATTTTATTATCATTTCCCAATTTCACTTCAAAATTTATATAATCATCAAGACTAGAAAACAAGTCTGTCATATGATTATTGCATCCACTATCTAAAAACCAAATATTTCTAGTGCTCTCTTGAGAAATATGAAATGTGATTAACATACTTTTAGAACTAGATCTAGATTCCTTTGTGTAATTTGCATTCTACTTATCCATATCTCCTTGTTTCTTTCTACATTCATATGCATAATATCCATATTTTTTGCAATAATAACATTGAATGTTAGATTTATCAAGCCTTTGCAAATTTTGATGGGAATGATTGTTTCCACGTCCTCTATTGTTGTGATCTCACTATTCCTCACCTTGATCTAGATTATTTTTTCATCTTGATCTAAATAACTTCTACCACCTTTACCTCTTGCCTCTACCTCTTCCTTTGAAGTTTGATATACCTCTTCCTCTATCAAATGATTTGAGACTTGAAAGCATTATCGAATTATTTTTATTTTGATTTCTATTCATTCTAGAATAATGTGTTAACAAAGATAAAATTAATTCATCTACTGATAACTGTGTCAAATCCTTAGATTCCTCAACTACTACAACTATAGCATTGAATTTACTGTGTAAACTCCAGATAATATTTTGTATAATATTTTGATCTATTAATTCTTCTCCATTAGATCTAATTTTATTTACAATATTCATGGCCTTACTAATAAATTGTTCTATTGAATCCAAATCATTCATTTATAAATTCTCAAAACTTCTTCTAAGAGATTGTAGTTTAGCTACCTTCACCTTTGTAGTACCTTGATAGGCTATCTCCAAAATCTCCCATGCCCTCTTGGATCTTGTTGCTGCTACAACTCTAAGAAACATTGACTCATCCATTTCTTGTTTTATTTCAAATAAAGCTTTTGCATCCCTTTTTTTCTTTTCTCTAAGTTGATCCTTTTCTTCACTATGCTCCTAGCCATTTCTATTATGGTTTTATTCTTCCTCCCTTTTTTTCTTTTCTCTAAGCTGATCCTTTTCTCTCTTCGTCACACATTCAATCCATCATAATTATGCCTATCAGATGATGCATTACACCATTGATACTAGCAACTAAACTAGCCATACATAGAAAACCTAGTACACAACTACATAAACTTCCATTTGTGAACTAAAAATTAACTCATTCTTTGAATGAGAGTAGTAACATCAATCAAACAAATAGGGAAAGACAAGAAGCTGAATAATAACAATATTTGATTACTCATATTCATAATGTATGCAATGTGAAAAATGGAGACAACCAGTTCAGAATATGATGTCATTTACATTCAACTATGACTACTATAATTGCATTCTTCATTACAAAACTCAAAACACTCCAGAAACCTAAAAATTAGCATTATACATCTGAACCCCTGCTACAAAAGTGTTCCCATGAAAACCAAAAATGTGAAACCTCTACAATCGAGAAGAAGAAAGAGGATATAGAAGGAGAAACCCTAAAATTACATTTGCAGTTGACACCTGGATCCATTCTTCTTCGTTGATCTATAACTTCTTTTGCTTCCAAAAGAATCTTCAATCTACTCCTTAGTTCATGCATCTTGCATTTTCTTGCCATGTAAAAGAAAATATTAACATCATGATGACCTTCCTCATCCATGCCTTGCTATTGAAAATATCTGTGCAACAAGTCACTTTCAAATCTCTCAAATCACTAAGGTTAAAATGTGTAAATGAGCAAAATTACCACCCAATTTCTATTTATACCCCCCTAGGGTTAGGGTTTTTACTAGGTGCACTTGATGAGGGGTCCTAATACCTAATCCACTCTTGCAATCAACCTATCATTTGAAAATCTATCCAATCTTGTGCAAACATTATTCGTAAAAGATGCCATCTAACCCTTTTGTACTAATTTTCCAACACTCATAAGATTACGCTTTAGTCCAGCTATTTCTTTCACCATTTCTTGTCAAAATATTTATTACTCCTCTACCAATTACATCCACTTTATTATCATTTCCTAATTTCACTTCAAAATTTATATAATCATCAAGACTAGAAAAAAACTCTTTATTCCCTATCATATGATCATTGCATCCACTATCTCAAAACCAAATATTTTCCTATTGCTCTCTTGAGCAATGTGACATGTCATGAACATACTGTTAGAACTAGATCTAGATTCATTTGTGTAATTTTCATTCTACTTATCCATATCTCCTTTTTTATTTCTACATTCATATGCATAATCTCCATATTTTTGCAATAATAAAATTGAATGTTAGATTTATCAAACCTTTGTAAATTTTGATGGGAATAATTGTTTCCATGTCCTCTATTGTTGTGGTTCTCACTATTCCTCACCTTGATCTTGATTATTTTTTCATCTTGATCTAAATAACTTCTACCACCTGATGAGCTTAAAATATGCTCATAATTTGGATGTTATGATAAACTTTTAATGTCTTTACTTTTGTTATTTCATGGCTGTTTAAACTTTGTTGAAACCTTTTGTCGGCATATCCTATAGCAAGATACTTTTATATTCCTGCAGCTTATTGTGTTGACTTGATTGCATTTATTGCCCTGTTGACTCCCGAAAATGACTAGTATATCGTATACAGTTTTTGAATGATGAAGTAGATTTTAAATGTGTGATTAATGAATAGATATCGTGTGTGTGCCATGCACCTTTTCTTTCGCATCTATTACCTTTTGTTTTGCAGGTTGTTGAAGAATGATCGAGTCAAGCGCAGCCGATCTCGGCCTTGCAGTAAAGTCCATTTCCTACACGACTTCGAGGAAGCTTTGACGAAGACTCTTTGACCGAAACCATGTGAAATATTTTTAATGACAAGTCAATCTGGAAAGAGTGGAGTGCTAGATTCTCTCTGGATCGGGTTGAGCACATAAATTCATTTATGAAGTTTGTTCCTTGATTCAGGGATATACATTTTACTTCCACGTCTTTCTTTGATAGAGTTAGTTAGTTAGTTGCTCTCCTGTTTTTAAATAAAGTTCTCCTCCTGCGCAAGGAAAAAGAGGAGAGAATAGAGAGAAGGAGATAGATGATAGTTAGAGTAAGATAGAAACAGAGTAGCAGACATCATGTAAGAATCAATATGATAATGAAAGACAAAATCTGTTTTACCAGAGACAGAGTTTGTTGTTAGTCTCCATATCAACCAAACGATGTATATTATTCTGTTTTTATGAATAAAGTTTAATGAAGTTTTGAGTTTAACATCTGTGTAATTAGTAGATGCTTGCTAAGGGGGACCACTTAGTAAGTATCTGTAGCTAGTTAGTTAGTTGTTCTTTTATGTTGTTCTTCAGTTAGCTTTCATCTTTGAAGTTTTCATTCAAACTCAGTCTTATAGTGCTCCTACAGCATAGAGAGTCCATCCCTGTGACTGTTCCCACAGAATAAGGCCAGTTCATAGTTTGCGTTTCAGTCATAGATGTTATGGTTTTTATCATAGTTGAGTTAAGGAATTTTGCATTACCATCCTATGGCTTAGATATAATTTCTTTCCAGTATGTATTTCTGCTAAGATTTGATTGAAACTAATTCCTAGTGCATATATTTTGCCGCACCATTTAAAGTCTACGTCCCCTGGTTTGACAAGTAAATGAACGTCCATATAGAGAGATATTAGTCACCTGTTGGAATGTCCAATTCCTAGGAAAGGTTTTACTGAGATTTTCATATCCTTTTGTGGGCACAACCATTTTTGGCACCGTTGCCAGGGATGGCGTCCAACTAGGAGTTTGTCAGAAGTCATTTTTAGCATTAGTTTAGTCTGTTAGTCAAAAAATTTCAAAATATTTCAAACCACCACTCATCGTATTGCATTCATAGAAGAAGAAGAGATGCACTGGGAAGGTTCCTCCCTAAAAATCTGTAGCTAGTATATTGGCTTGAGCAGTATGTTCTCTCGCACAGGGTTACCCTGTTTCATGGCATTGTATTTTTCTGAAACCTTTATATTTTAATAAATAATACTATATTTACCTACCAAAAAGAAAAATTAAGATATTAAAATATTATACAAAATATTCTCTGGAGTCTACCCGATAAATTCAATGCTATAGTTGTAGTAGTTGAGGAATTTAAGGATTTGACACATTGATCAATAGACAAATTTATTTGATCTTTGTTAACACATTATTCTAGAATGAATAGAAATAAAAATACTTCTTTTGATAATGCTTTCAAGTCTCAGGAATCATTTGATAGAGGAAAATGCATGTCAAACTTCAAAGAAAGAGGTAGAGGCAGAGGTAAAGGTGGTGGTCGCGCCCACAAAAGGATTTTCAGGGAGGAACCTTCCCAGTGCGTCTCTTCTTCTTCTATGCATGCAATACGGTGAGTGGTGGTTTGAAAGATTTTGAAAATTTTTTACTAACAGACTAAACTAATGCTAAAAATGACTTCTGACAAACTCCTAGTTGGATTGCATCCCCGGCAACGGTGCCAAAAATGGTCGCGCCCACAAAAGGATATGAAAATCTCAGTAAAACCTTTCCTGGGAATTGGACATTCCAACAGGTGACTAATATCTCTCTATATGGACATTCATTTACTTGTCAAACCACGGGATGTAGACTTTAAATGGCACGGCAAAATATATGCACTATGAATTAGTTTCAATCAAATCTTAGCAGAAATACATACTAGAAAGAAATTCTATCTAAGCCACAGGACGGTAATGCAAAATTCCTTAACTCGACTATCATAAAAAACATAACATCTACGACTGAAACGCAAACTATGAACTGGCCTTATGCTGCAGGAACAGTCACAGGGATGGACTCTCTATGCTGCAGGAGCACTATAAGACTGAGTTTGAATGAAAACTTCAAAGATGAAAGCTAATTAAAGAACAATAGAAAAGAACAACTAACTAACTAGCTACAGATACTTACTAAGTGGGCCCCCTTAGCAAGCATCTACTGATTACGCAGATGTTAAACTCAAAACTTTATTGAACTTTATTCATAAAAATAGAATAATATACATCATTCGGTTGATATGGAGACTAACAACAAACTCTGTCTCTGGTAAAACAGATTCTGTCTTTCATTATCATATTGATTCTTACTTGATGTCTGCTACTCTGTTTCTATCTTACTCTAACTATCATCTATCTCCTTCTCTCTATTCTCTCCTCTTTTTCCTCACGTAGGGGGAGAACTTTATTTAAAAACAGGAGAGCAACTAACTAACTAACTCTATCAAAGAAAGACGTGGAAGTAAATGTATATCCCCGAATCAAGGAACAAACTTCATAAATGAATTTATGTGCTCAACCTGATCCAGAGAGAATCTAGTGCTCCACTCTTTCTAGATTGACTTGTCATTAAAAATCTTTCCCATGGTTTCGGTCAAAGAGTCTTCGTCAGAGCTTCCTCGAAGTCGTGCAGGAAATGGACTTTACTGCAAGGCCAAGATCGGCTGCGCTTGACTCGATCATTCTTCAACAACCTGCGAAACAAAAGGTAGCAGATGTGAACGAAAAGGCGCATGGCACACACATGATATCTATTCATTAATCACACATTTAAAATCTACTTCATCATTCAAAAACTGTATATAATATACCAGTCATTTTCAGGAGTCAACGGGGCAATAAATGCAATCAAGTCAACACAATAAGCAATAGGAATATAAAAGTATCTTGCTATAGGATATCCCGACAAAAGGTTTCAACAAAGTTTAAACAACTATGAAATAACAAAAGTAAAGACATTAAAAGTTTATCATAACATCCAAATTATGACTGTATTTTAAGCTCATCACTGCCCCCTATTTGGCCCAATGCTGGTCCTCCAGCATTAACTTTCCTAGTGGTTTCTCTGAAGTTAGTAGTGGCTGCATGACTCTGGAATGGATGTCCAAACTTATAATAGAATCCTCTGAAATCCCAGCACCTTTCATATCTTCGGTCTTCTAATTCATTGTTAAGATTTTTAGCCTGATGAGGATAGAGGGGCCACATTAGCACAGGGGGTTTGAATGTCAACGGTAGCCATAGTTCAAATCTTGTTTGAAGTCCCAATTGAATATATCTTCTGGTTCATTTGAGAGCTGCTGTGAAATTTAGGGGACCATGTGGTTCTGACTTTCTTAACCTAACAGTTAATCTCTCCCATCTTTTCTCACTTCTGGTGTATGCTAGCCTCCAAAATAAATATTGTTGTGCCTGGAATTCATCATATACTTATTTTTTGATATCAAATATTTTCTCTCTGGCTGAAACATTGTTAATACCATATGTTAGAGCAAACCAATCTTTCAACATTGCATAAGGGTTTGCACTTTGAGAGCGTAATGGAACAGACTCTGTTTTCTCAGCTTCCTCGTATGTTTCCCACTGCCTGCCATAATTTTCCTCATTGGCTGCCCATGACATAAATGCTCTCAAATGAATATCACCAATATATAGCAGAGGATTCTATTTTGTTTCAAATGGTATTAAAAAGCCATGCAAATAGAATTCACATAGAGAATTCCTTAACCAGTTAGGGGCTACCTGGTATGCTTCATAAAATTCTTTGGCAGTATGAATTATAGGATCTTGGTTTCTGGAAATTCTCATCAATTGAAACCACAAAAACTTTTCTTTAAGGCACAGAGCGTAGAGTCTGGGTGGCGGTCTACATTCCATAATTTGACCAGTTACTTTGAAGATTTCGTCCATTTTTGCTTTCAACTCAGCAATTTCCTGCTACTAACTTTCAATTTTCTTTTTCAATTTCTTCTTTTCTACTTCCCACAAACTTTGTTGCATGTCAGTTTGGGCTATGTGTCTGAAAGTCAGAGTTTGTAATGTAACTGTTTCCCAATTATCTTTAACATATTCCAGAAACTCAATTAAAAATGTCCTCCTATACACAACAATGGCTTTACAGTTTGCAGGATGAAATACAATTTCACTAGGCATATTTAATTGCTCAGTCTGTTCTTGCTCTTGCTGTAAGATAAATTCTTCTTGTTGCTGTGGTGGAGAAGTCTGTGCTTCCTCCAAAAATTGCATGGCAGCAGTAGCCAAATCATCAAGATTTGGTAACCCTTGCTCATTGTGCCCTGTTTCTTTTGTCTCAACTTGTTCCTCTTCAGGAACGAATGAACTCTGAGCATCATTCTCAGACATATTCTGAGAAACATTAAATTCAGATTCAACAGACCCTTCTGAAATTACAATCACCTCATGTTGCGATGAAACAGGGGAGGTCTTAGATTGTTTCCTGGTAGAAACCCTTCTTGGCACACATGTGGCTGGAGGAGGTGTTCCGGTAGCCTTTCTTTTTCTTGTTTGTTCAGAGGGCTCTTCCCTACCAGAAGATGACGATGAACTGGTAATAGCAACAGGTGTTGCTGTATGAGAAACAGCTGCAGGGGAAGGTGCTGCAGGAGAGGAGCATTATCTTTTCTGAGCACGAGAGTCAAATTCAGGGGACCCTTCTGCCTTTGTTTTTCCTTTCTCTCTCCTAGTGGCAGACCTAGTTTGTACCCTAGCAGATGATTCAGGTGCGAAAGTTGTAGGACTGGGTGCTACAGGAGTAGATGACCCTTGCCCTGTTCCACTAGTAGATGCAATTTCTTTCTTCTTTCTCTGAGGCTATGGGGTAATTACCCTAGGGGTTTGTGGTATTTGCAAACTCTTTTGGGCAACAAATTGTTGCCAGGAGAGAGGTGAGATGTCTCTCAAAGAGCGCTCAATCAGCAATTTAATAAGGCCATGATGAGTGACAGAATTATCTTTCCCCTGTTGAGTCCCATGGGCACTTTGTTCTAAAAATTTTAACAAGAAATTTGAGACATTTATAACTAACCCATGCCTCATATGGCTTAATAATTTAAAATGATGAGAATGCAAGTAGGAAAAATGGCCTTCACAGGTTAAATACCTCATTATATAAGTGGAATACTCTGAATATGGATGAGGCAATGATACACGCTTGCATCCCTACTTGGAAACTTCCAGAGGTCCATTAGTAGGCATTGAAAACTTAGCCCTTGTAGCTGCAGCGTCTGAAGAAAAGTTTTCTCCAATGACTAGGAGCCCAATTACTTCAGTAATTCTATCTTCGGTTGCAACAACCGTTAGACCCCATACAGTGGCTTCCCCTTCATAAAGGGTTCTCAAAAATTCTCCAGCAGTCTCCTCATCAAAGTCATTCAAACTCAAAAAATAATTTAACCATCCACAGAAGCTGAATGTGCGGACTGTTTGTGGATTTTGCAGTAACAATTCATGAGCTACAGGCTCATGTCGCACCAACTGACCGACCATGTTTACAGCTTTCCTTTTCACTGAACTCAATTCCTTGCTGAAGATTTAAATTCTCTGTTTCCCTTTTCTGCTCTGGTTTTTCTTCTATCGTGCCATCACATTTCTTTTTTTTTCTAAAAATGAACTTTTTAAACAAGCAGTCTTAATCGTTGTTTACAAGAAAAATATGCAATAAAGAGTGCAATAAAGAAGGACATGCGATCATATTTGGAAAGCACCAGAAAGGTATTAAAGAAAGATTATTTGAGCAGTTATGGCAGCGGCGAAAAGACAAGTTTTAAAAGATGGATTACCCCTCCCCCTACTTAAAGTATGACATGTGTCATCACATGTACGAGAGAATGGGTAGAGATTCAGGTGATAATGACCGGTACATGCATAGTAGTAAATGAATAGAATGAAATAAATCAAATATGCAATAAGAAAAAATATGGTGTACCTTTAATAATTTGCACGTACGTGTGAAAAAAGATGATGGCGCTGCATGAATTGACAAGTGGGAAAGATATCTTAATTAATGTTGATGTGGACAGATGAAGTGGATGGGTGACGTGGGCGGATGATATGAACGGATGGAATGGACGGATGGGATGGATGGATGGAAGATAAAGAAGTGAGATGGGGGTGATAAATGAATATGGAGAAAAAGGGGTTTCCTTTAAAAAAAAAACCTTTATTATGGGCATGCTTTGTGAAAATTACGGTAACACTGCAGGAGGAAGGCTAAAGCCTTCGGCTGCAGGAAGAGAAGGAGGAACCTAAATGAACTGCTTCATGAATTCTTCCTTGGATACTGGTTTGTGGTACAACCGGAGTCGGTGTCCATTCACTAGTAATTTGAAACGGACTGGATCAATTGTGACTAGCTGCACAGCTCCGTTGTCAAACACATTTTCAACTTCATAGGGGCCAAGCCAGCGTGTTGTGAGTTTACCCTAGTTTTCTTGGTACTTGGAATCATATAACAGAGCCCAATCTCCAGCAGAAATTTTTTTGGTTTTGATGTGCTAATCATGCCATTTCTTTCTCTGTTGTTGGATTACTTATGTATGCTGCAGGGCAGCTTTTCTCATTTCATCCAAAGCATTTAGCTACAGGAGACGGTCCTTCTATGCTTTAGATATTTCCATATTGATTTCAAGAGCTGTCCTCAAAGTTTTATGCTCAAATTCAATGGGTAGCATAGCTGTTTTCCCATAAAGTAGCTCAAAAGGTGTAAACCCAGTTGTTGTCTTCCATGTAGTTCTGTAAGCCCAAACTGTTTCAGGAAGTCTATTGCTCCAGTCTTTTCTATGGATCTGCACTGTCTTTGTGAGGATCGCCTCAATTTCTCTGTTTTTTACATCCGCCTGACCATTAGCTTGAGGGTGATAGGGACTGGACTTCCTATGTTTGATCTTATAGTCATTCATTAGTGCGGTGATCAGATTTGACGTAAACTGAGCTCCTTGATCAGTTACAAGCTCTCTAGAAACTCTAAATCTTGTGAAAATTTGTTCATACAGAAATTCAGCAACTTTATTATCTCGGGCATGAGTCATAGCTTTTACCTCGACCCATTTTGTGACATAGTCCGTACAAACTAGAATGTATGACTTACCATTTGATGGTGGATCAATTGGTCCCACAAAATCCATCCCCCATTTATCAAAAGGGGTGACTATTATCTGCGGGTATAGTGGCATTTCATCTGACTTAGTTGGTCTTCCCATGTGCTGGCATCTGTCACACTTCCTTGTATAGGCCACAGCATCCTTGTGTAATGTTGGCCAGTAGTACCCTGTTGTAAGAAACTTCATTGCTGTTCTTTTTGATGCAAAATTCCCCCCACATGGTTCATCATGGCAGGCATGCAAGATATCATAAGTCTCATCTTCTCTTACACATCTTCGCATTACTTGATTAGGTCTAGTATAGAACAGACAATTTGCTATCCAAGAAAAGTTAAAACTTTTCTCTATCAACAACTTCTTTTCTTTTGGGAAAAAGTAAGTTGGTACTCTGTTTGCTGCTAGATAATTAGCAATGTCTGCATACCATGGAATTTGTGCAACAATAGAGAACAAGTGTTCATCAGGGAACCTATCATCAATAACTTCATGTTCATCAGGTGTAGCTAATTGAAGTCTTGATAAAAAGTCAGCTACAACATTAGCTCTTCCTGGTTTGTCAATAATTGTAATGTCAAACTCTTGTAATAACAGGAGCCACCGTGCCAACCTACCAAAGATGGCAGGTTTGTTCATTAGGTACTTGATTGCTGCATGGTTAGTATGAATGAATATCTGATAACCTATGACATAATGCCTAAATTTATTCAAAGCATACACTACTGCAAGCAATTCCTTTTCTGTAACAGTATAGTTGAGCTCAGGACCTTGAAGGTTTTTGCTGATAAAGTAGATAACATGCTCAATTGAATTTTTTTTTTGACTTAAAACTGCTCCTATACCAAAATCAGATGCATCAGCATGTATATGAAAAGGCAAATTCCATTTTAGACCTTGAAGAATAGGGGCTTTAGTAAGCAAGTCCTTTAATTGTAGGAAGGATTTTTCATAGGCCTCTGTCCACTCAAATTGGGAATCCTTTGTTAACAAGGCATAAAGTGGGCTGGAAATTTTACTGAAGTCTTTTATAAACCTTCTATAATAACCTGCATGACCAAGAAAACTTCTGACATCTTTTTGTTTTGCAGGAGTTTGTAAATTCATAATAACTTCAATTTTAGCAGGGTCAACCTAAATTCCATTCTTTGAAATATGATGACCTAAAACAATACCTTCTTCCATCATCAGAAAATACTTCTCATTGTTTAGAGACAAATTTTTCTCTCTGCACCTTTTCAATACCTTTTCTAAATTTATCAGTGCTTCTTCAAATGTGACTCCATAGGTAGTGAAATTATCCATGTAAATTTCCATACATTCATGAGATATATCAGCAAATATACTAATTACTGCTCTCTGAAATGTTGCTGGTGTATTACATAGACCAAAAGGCAAGACTGAATAAGCAAATGTTCCCCATGGATAGGTAAAAGTGGTCTTATCCTGATCTTCAGGGGCTATTTTTATCTAATTGTACCCACTATAACCATCCAAAAAGGAAAAATATCTTTTGCCAGACAGAGAGTCTAATACTTGGTCTACAAAAGGTAATGGAAAGTGATCTTTTTTAGTGGCATTGTTCAACTCCCTGTAATCTACACACACTCTCCATTTTCCACCCTTTTTTGGAACAATGACTAATGGGGAAACCCATTGACTGTCAGATATTGGATAAATAAAGCTAGCATCAAGCAATTTTTGAAGTTCATTTTTCACTATTTCTCTAAGTGTTGGATTTACTCTTCTTTGAGGTTGTCTAACTGGTGAACAACCTTCTTTGATATATATTCTATGAGTATAAACTCGAAGATCTATTCCTTGCATGTCCCCATATTCCCATGCAAAAGCTTTATGTTGTTCTTGTAGCATTTTTAATAAGTCAGCCTGTTGAGACTATGGCAAGTTGCTATTAATATTCAAACAGTGACCTTGAGACAATTCTATCTGCTCCGTGAGATTACTCATAGAAGCTATAGGCGATGTTTGTACCTCTTGTGGAAGTAAATTATGAAAAATTGCTGGAAGTTTAGGCAGTGAACTTTCAGAATCTGGTTGCTGCAGGAAACATTGTAAATGAGTACCATTTGGATCAGATGAACTACCTGTATCAACATTGTATTGTAGAATTTGGAACAGCAAAGCGTCCTCACTCTGAAGTTGTGAGAGTGGATCATTTTGAATCATCATTAATTGAGCCAAAGAATTGGCTTCTTTAATTTCCTCCCCCACATCGGGCCAAATAGGTTGGGACAAATCTGGTTGAGGTCTAGCAGGTGGATACAGAGCCAATTTCTTTGTGGACTGTCCATCAGAAATGGTCATATCTCTAGAACGACATCCTATAAAAGCATCTGCAGTTGCTAACCATGGTCTACCAAGGATAACTGGATATCCTCCTAAAGTTTCCTTTACTAATAATATTGTGAAATCAGCAAGGTACTCCCAAGATTCAAGAGTGACAATTACATCTTCCACTATCCCATCAGGTTTAATTGTGGAGCTGTTTGCAAGCTGCAGAACTATGGGTGTGGACCTAATGTCTAAAATGTTCAGGGAGTCCATAGTATGCTTTGTCATGATATTAATGGTAGCACCTAAGTCAATCAGAACATTTTTTACAACTTGGCCATTTATATGTATCTACACGACAAGACTTCTAGGGTCAATATACTTTGGAATAACTACATTTCCCAACATTATATTAGCCAATTTCCCTAAAACATGAATTGTTTGGGGATATTTTTTCTTCCATCCATACTTCTTCAAACAGGCTTCTTTAATAGCTTTTCAAAAAATGGGAACATCTTTAATAGTCTGAAATAAAGGGATTTGAATTTGTACATTCTTGAGCTGATCTAGAATGTCAAAAGTGGGTTCTTCTATGGATTTAGATTTAGTGCTTTGCAACCTCTGAAGAAAAGGTGGTTTTTCTTGTCTCTGCAAAATAGGTTCTAGAGAAACTGTATCGGTTATAAGCATATGCTCAGTAGGAACAACAGGTTCAGTAGATTCTTCAAGGGGAGAATCTGGTATTTCAGTAATCAGAGGTGGTTTTGGAGTAGGTAAAGCGGTTTCAGACCTCAAATGGATGTCATTAACATTCAAGGCATAAGCTTGATATTGGTTGGCTTCGGCAAGATATGCAGGCTGTTGTGGCTGCTGCTGTTGCTTATTATTGGGATTGGGAAACGGCTAGGTAGGCATAGGTGTTTGTTTTGGAGGTCCAGGATTTGTGGTAGTTGCTGCAGGAGGTAGCATAAGAGCCTGTGGTTGTGGCTGTGGAAGCTGCAGGAATCCAGAGGACTGGTTTTGCCATTGTTGAGGGCCTCTCCTTTGCGGATTTTGCTACCAATTTCCCGAAGGTGGGGTCCACTGCCCTTGTGGCTGTTGCCAACCTCCTTGAGGGGATTGCCACTGTGGGGTCTGATAATTAGGCCAACTTGGTTGAGGCGGATTCCAGGGTGGTGGTGGTCCATATGCATGTTGCCATTGGTTATTATAGCCAGAATAAGGATTAGCAAAAGTTAAAGGATCTTGAGGCATACCTTGTCTTTGGGCCCATGGTCTCCTTTGTGCAACAAAGAACACTTGATCATCATCACCTTCCACTGGCTTGAAGTCAGTAGGTAGTTGCTTAGCTTCCAAATTAGCCACCATCTTGCATCAGCAATCACACTTCTTATGTCTGCAGTATGGACAGAACTCAGCCAAAACTACCTCAGCCTCTGCATGTTTCTTCCAAGCTTGCATAGTATCCAGTTGTGTAGCCATATTATTAATGATGTCCTGCTTGAAATTAGATAGCAAATTTGTGATCTCCATCCGGGAAACTCCACCAGAAGAAGAATTTTCCACTGTAGCATGATGACCTCGACCTTTCTTAACTATTGCTCTAGAGTAGTTAAGACATATTTTCTTTATATCATCCCAAGGCAGTTGAGTTATATCACCTCCTCCCATCAGGTCCAGGGCGTCAATACAAGCATCACTGATTCCCCTTAGAAAGAGTAGTTTCTGAGAGTCCTCGTTGAGAGTATGGTTTGAGTTCCTTTTTAGTGAAAACAAAAATTTGGAAATATAATCTTCTAGACTTTCATCCTCCTTCTATTGAATTCGGAATATATCATCACCTTTGCTGGCACTCTTACAATATTCCTTATACTTTTCAAAGAATTTCATCTGCATGGCGGCCCAACTATCTACATCACCTCTTCCCAGACTCATGAACCACTTGAGAGCTCCTTCCTTCAAGGTGGAAGGAAATAACTTCAGTTTATGAGCATTTGTGTTGTAGTCATAACTGTGGCATAAAACATCAAATTCAAATAGAAAGGTTTATGGGTCCTCTGTGACCAGGCCATAGAATTTTGGAAGCAAAGAAGAGGGAATGTTTTTAAGATTGTCGGTATCTTGCTGGGGAGCAATGGGAAACTCAAATGCAGGAGGTGGATTATTACGTGGATTATTTTCCATGTCTGGTTGCTGGAATAATAGAGCGAATGGATTTTTCTCAGGTTCATTATTAGCTGGGTCAAATGGTAGTTCAATAAACATATTTTCAGTGAGGAACCTTCCCAGTGCATCTCTTCTTCTTCTATGCATGCAATACGGTGAGTGGTGGTTTGAAAGATTTTGAAATTTTTTGACTAATAGACTAAACTAAAGCTAAAAATGAATTCTGACAAACTCCTAGCTGGATGCCATCCCCGGCAATGGCACCAAAAATGGTCGCACCCACAAAAGGATATGAAAATATCAGTAAAACCTTTCCTGGGAATTGGACATTCCGACAGGTGATGAATATCTCTCTATATGGACGTTCATTTACTTGTCAAACCAAGGGATGTAGACTTTAAATGGCGTGGCAAAATATATGCACTAGGAATTAGTTTCAATCAAATCTTAGCAGAAATACATACTGGAAAGAAATTCTATCTAAGCCACAAGACGGTAATGCAAAATTCCTTAACTCGACTATGATAAAAACCATAACATCTATGACTGAAATGCAAACTATGAACTGGCCTTATGCTACAAGAACAGTCATAGGGATGGACTCTCTATGCTGCAGGAGCACTATAAGACTGAGTTTGAATGAAAACTTCAAAGATGAAAGCTAATTGAAGAACAACAGAAAAGAACAACTAACTAACTAGCTACAGATACTTACTAAGTGGGCCCCTTTAGCAAGCATCTACTGATTACGCAGATGTTAAACTCAAAACTTCATTGAACTTTATTCATAAAAACAGAATAATATACATCGTTTGGTTGATATGGAGACTAACAACAAACTCTGTCTCTGGTAAAACAGATTCTATCTTTCATTATCATATTGATTCTTACATGATGTCTGCTACTCTGTTTCTATCTTACTCTAACTATCATCTATCTCCTTCTCTCTATTCTCTCCTCCTTTTCCTCGTGCAGGAGGAGAACTTTATTTAAAAATAGGAGAGCAACTAACTAACTAACTCTATCAAAGAAAGACGTGGAAGTAAAATGTATATCCCCGAATCAAGGAACAAACTTCATAAATGAATTTATGTGCTCAACTCGATCCAGAGAGAATCTAGCGCTCCACTCTTTCCAGATTAACTTGTCATTAAAAATCTTTCCCATGGTTTCGGTCAAAGAGTCTTCGTCGGAGCTTCCTCGAAGTCGTGCAGGAAATGGACTTTACTGCAAGGCCAAGATCGGCTACGCTTGACTCGATCATTCTTCAACAACCTGCGAAACAAAAGGTAACATATGCGAAAGAAAAGGCGCATGGCACACACATGATATTTATTCATTAATCACACATTTAAAATCTACTTCATCATTCAAAAACTGTATACAATATACCAGTCATTTTCGGGAGTCAACGGGGCAATAAATGCAATCAAGTCAACACAATAAGCTGCAGGAATATAAAAGTATCTTGCTATAGGATATCCCGACAAAAGGTTTCAACAAAGTTTAAACAGCCATGAAATAACAAAAGTAAAGACATTAAAAGTTTATCATAACATCCAAATTATGAGCGTATTTTAAGCTCATCACTTATTTTGATCTCTTAATTATTCTCCATTAGATATAATTTTATTTACAATGCTCATGACCTTACTCATAAATTGGTCCATTGAATCCAAATCATTCATTTGTAAATTCTAGTTCTTTGAATGGGAGTAATAACATCAAACAAACATACAAGGAAAGACAAGAAGCTGAATAATAACAATCTTTGATTACTCATATTTAGAATTTATGCAATGTGAATAATGGAGACAACCAGTTCAGAATATTATGTCGTTTGCATTCAACAATGGCTATTCTATAATTACATTCTTCATTACAAAACTCAGACCACTCCATAAACCTAAAAAACTAGCATTATACATCTGAACCCCTACTACAAAAATTTTCCCATGAAAACCAAAAATGTGAAACCACTACAAATGAGAAGAAGTAAGAAGATATAGAAGAAGGAGAAACCCTAAAACTACATCTACAATTGACACCTGATCCATTTTTTTCCATTGATCTATAACTTCCTTTGCTTCCCGAAGAATCTTCAATCTACTCCTTGGTTCATGCATCTTGCATTTGCTTGCCCTGTAACATAAAATATTACCATCATGATGAAATTCCTCATCCATTCCTTGCTATTGAAAATCACCAAGTCACTTTCAAATCTCTCAAATCACCAAGGTTAAAATGTGTAAATGAGAAAAATTAGCACCCAATTTCCATTTATACCCCCTAGGGTTAGGGATTTTACTAGGTGCACTCGATGAGGGGTCCTAATACCTAATTTGGACATCCTGAATGAGCTAGAAGTTGACCCTTTTGTCATAAATGCATTATCTATTATCAAATGGAATTATTAGAATAATTTTTAAATATTTTCATTTTTTTTGAAAATTTGTAATTTTTTTCCAAGGGGGGATAGGTCTACCCTATCTCCTATGAGCACACTAGGGCATGCTTTGAACTAAATTTCTTTGACACAATGTGATAAATTGTATTGTATCAAGGGGGGGGAAAATGTAGACAATAAAAATTGTCTTTTGCTTGTGAAAACTATTTTTCTTCATGAATCCCCTTTCTTCCGTAGTAATTAAATAATATTAATTATTTGATTATTGTCTAAGGTCACAATTCTTCTATCAATTAAATAATTTTAATTATTTAATTAATTAATTTTTTTACTTTTATTTTTCTTTTTCATTAATTAAATAAACTTCATTTATTTAATTACGTCACTAATGTCCCCTTTCTTCCATAATTAAATAAATTTTATTTATTTAATTATTATCATTTTTCTACTATAATGAAATAATTATTTCAATTATTTAATTATTCATTATCCTCTTCCATAAATTCAATGACATACTAATTTTTCTACTAATTAATGGCAAGGAGCAGCAACTAATGTTATTCATTGTGATAAGTAAACAAATTTTGTGCATGATACATATTTAATGTGATGTCTATCAGTTTAGGATGTACCAAGGTTAAAGTTTTTTTGGAAGAATTGTTTGTGATAGTGTGGGCATTGGATTCAAAGGTTTTTCTTTTGAAGGACAATAACCAAGATCCCTATACAACCTAATGATCTTCGTTATCACTTGTTTTGGATTTGGTGATTGTTTTATTTCCTCAGAGTTTGTCTTGGATGTTTTCTTGCCTTTTAAAGTGGGTGAATTGGATGTGTTGGAAATTACCTCCTTATCTCTTCCCATTTTGGATTCCTTTATTATGATCATGTATTCCCCCATGGATATAGGTATGAAATCAAAGGTTTTCGAAGCCTCTTCCAATAACTTTGTGGCTTCTTCAATTTTCCTTTGTCTTTCTATATCCTTTTGCTTCAAGGTTTCAAGATTGTCAAAGCATTCCCATGATGATGGTAAATCTATGTCAAGCAATTCAGGATGCTTCAGAGTGAGGGTGATTTTTGGTTTACACGTGATATTCTACCTAGTAGGAGAGTTTTTAGGAGAGAAGCAAACAAGATGTTGATCACATTCGATTTCAAGACAAGAAAAAGCATCACATTCTTGTTTTTCGATGATTGGATCCTCTTGGTCAAGTATGTATTCTTGGATGGGGGAATCATTAGGAATGGGAGCAAGAAGTTTCTCATGACTTTCAATGAATAGTTTGTCTAATCCTAAAATATCTTCTTCACTAGCAAAAGAGACATTAGGAGAAGAAAAAGTAGGATTATCATGATTATCTGTGATTATATCCCTTTGTACAATAATTTCCTCCAAAATAGGAGAAGAAGAATTGTCATAGGAATTAAAGGTTTGATCATCCAATGCCAACATATCCTCCTCACAAATAATGTGATTTTCATGATCACTTACAAAAATATTCTCACAAATAGGGGAGGAGTTAGAAGATGAATATAGACTGGGTATATGGATCATGTTAAGAGATATGTTTATGATCCCTATAATATGTTCCAAAGTAGGAGAGGTTATAGAACATGAGCTTTCAACATTTTCATGATTCTCA
>VDFB02302680.1:0-25624 GCA_007258455.2 Sequoia sempervirens | reverse complement strand
ATGGTACATTTCAACGAATATATTTTTTTTTAAATTGCATTGTTTCATCACAATTTCGACGAAGGCCACCGACGAATCACCGAAAAGGTCCGACAAAGTTGCTATAGCTACAAAGAAGGATTCGTTGTAACTCCTTGCCCATTTCGTCGAAATGGCGATGAACTTCTGGTGTTGTTTTGATGCTTTGGAAGAGCCATTGCAATTGCATTTTTTTTGTAATTCGTTGGTGGATACATGAAGTTTTCATCGATATTCCGATGAACATCTGAGTCATTTTATGATGCTGATGACCGACGAATCTACGCCATTATTTCAACATTTAATTCGTCATTGGAAGTTCGAAGAATTTTTTTTCATCAATTCGTTGATTGTCTGACAAATGTTTGTCGAATGACCGACGATTTTTTTTTGGAAAATGGAGTCAAATTCAATAGTGAAACTACCTGGCCACCCGATCTGGAAAATAATGCTCAATCATAGTATGCTCCCTACCTTGCATAAGTTTGTCTTGCCTCACAAAGAAAATCTTTTGAACGTCATCATACCAAGCGGAATCCTGAGCTAAGGTCTCCATGTAAAGATGGTTATCTCATCAATCACCCTCCTTTGGTGAGGGATTGCAGCTGCTCCTATGTGGGTGAAAGTCAAGCCACCTCTTTATCACCAGACCACTAGGTCATCTGGCTCCACATCAACAATTGTAACTTGTGGGTGAAGCACAACAATGTTCTCCCAACCCAGATGTGAAGGAGAGTAACTCTCACCTCAATGGCCCTATTGTCACAGTAAGCAAACTCGTGCAAATAATGATAGAGTGAAATATTGATCGTTCCAATCTAGTGCCACAAGCTTTGAGATGATAGTGGCCACAATCAATTAGAATGTCAATACCTAACCTTTGTACCACTCTAGCTTGATCTGATTCTCGACAAAAATGATCTCATCCAACTCCATAACCTTGTAGCAAGCATTTTTCCCGTTGTCCATGTCATAGATGACCTACTCTCCATGGATGGGCAAACGAAGAATACGCCAGATGTCCTCTAGCATGATGGCCGCCTTGCCTATGGGGAAGTGAAACGATGATGTCTCATTGTGTCATCCCTTTTTCCAGTGCGATCATCATGCCTAAATGTGTCCTGATGGCGAGAGCATATGCAATGTACCATAGCCCAATCGCTCCAAGGTGCTCTTGGAGCGACTCATGTAATCTAGTTAGTCTACTAAGAATTGAGGACCTATGCTCATGTGAATTTACCGACTCTACATTCTCCTACACTAGTAAAGACACAACGTCAAGTTTTGTAAAAAATAAAGATCCCATTTGAAGTTTTCACAATCGAAACAACGAAGGCGTAGTTGTTTGCAATTGTGTCACTATTTGAAAGCTCTAAACTATGTCACTGGAAGCCTCTAAATTCCAAACTCTGCTACGGTTGCGTTGTTTTATTGCGCTTTTGTTTTACCCTAAACCCTAATCTCCTAACTGACCTACAACAGTGCTATTTGCATATGCGTCGCCATTTGGAGTTTGACCCTTAATTTCCAAACTACGACGCCACGTCGTAGGACTCAAAAGTGACACAATTTAAGGCCAATCGACACCGACTATACCTTTTCAATGGTGCCAAATAGCACTGCTTGACTAGTTTGACTTTTGGACCCTAATTAATATGCATAAAGATCAAAAAGACAAGGTGAGGTAGGGTCACATACTAGTGGTCCTGTGCCTGGTAGTCGTTGGTACACTTGGACTCGCTCCGAAATATGTTGTGGAAGCACTATTTACACCATCTCAAATGAAGGTTAGAGCTCAAAATGTTCAAATCTCTAAAGGTTGAGTGTGCAAATGAGTTGAAAGTGACCCCCTCGAGGGCTATTTATGCATGAAAATTAGGGTTTTTGACCTTATTTAGCCATCAACCTAGGGTTTTAGACCCCTGATCCCATTTTTGTCCAACCGAGGATCGTTTTGCATCATTTTTTCACGTTTTGGTATGCTTTTGGCATCCTAGATCCTTTCTAGACCCGTTGGGTAGCTTGTCCTCTTTTTTTGCTAGATCACCCAAAAATCCAATTTTTTGTCTGATCTCTCGAGGGGGTAGTATACCAGCATAATTTGTTTGCTAGGGAAGGAGTGGGACATTTGAAAAAAATGAGAAATTTTTGAATTTTGATCTTGGCAAGGTTATTCTTTGAACCAATGCAACAGGTACATTGCTTCAAAGAAGGGCAAAATGTAGACACAAAAAATATACCGATTGATCCTCTACACCTGATCCTAATTTTACTAACGCCAGTTCATCCTAAATCATCTCCTTTACTAATCATTTAATTAAATAATCTCTATTTAATTAAATTCATCACATTTCATCTCTTAATTAAATAAATCAAATTTATCTAAGTCATTATCTCCTATTAATTAAATAATTCACTTTGTTTAATTAATCATATAGTCCCTCTTTTAATTAAATAATTCAGTTTATTTAATTAAGCTCAAAAGTCACCTCCCTTAAATTAAATAAATTAATCTTTATTTGATTTAATCTAACACCATCCTCTTTAATTAAAATAAATCAAACTTTATTTAATTAAGTCTAAATTTACTATTCCTCTCACTTTGAGGGTATGTGCATGATCATGATGGGCCAAAAAATGGCAATATGATGGGTATGTGTAGGTTATGTGGCTGTCGACTTTTTTTTACCCAAAGTTGATGAAATGAAAAGGGTTTTTTAAGGAGATTCTCAACTTTCCACCAATATAAATTATGCATTACTTTGAATTTAATAAATAATTATTATTCATTTTCTATTTGAATTATGACTAAAGTCCTGATTTATAGACTGATTGAAAACATCTATAGCTTTTAAACGGTATCACATTTTTTGAATTTGAAACATGTGTCACATTCTATGCTTCACATACTATAGGATTAAAAAAAATGAATTTCATGAAGTTTTGACCAAGTTAAGATGGTTAGACATACGAGTTTTATATTTTTTTAAAGTTGTAATAAAAAATTCATAATTAATTATTTACTTGGAAAAAAATTACAAAAAAATATGCATCACATCAGGATATGAGTCCTTTACTTATATCTAAAATTTTATAAAAAAATATTATCATTTTGTTGTGGTTAGGGTGGTTAGATAGACACTTCTTATTTTTTCCCTGAAATTTAATTACTACTACATTGAAATTTCAAATTTTCACAAAATAGTTTTTTTTAAAACCTAGTAGTTTAGAAACTACATTCAAGTTGCTACAGATTCTATTCTTACATATTTTTGAAATAATATAGATAACTTATTCAAATTTTTATGTCAAGTTGCCTAACTCTGATTTTTTTGAATTTTTCGCCACTTAAGGGCTTTTTTTTTCCATGATGATCCTGCACATTCCCTTGATTTATTTAAATCCTAAAAGCTAAATCAAATTGTCAAATCAGCTAATCTCCTCTTAAATTAATCAAATCCTAATTTATCCTAATCTTAATCACTCAAATCCTCTAGATTTTGCAACTTGCTCATGAAAATCATTTTAATTAATTTATAAATCTTCCCTTTTCATTCAAAAAGGCATCAAATGATGGAATATTCCTCAAATTTGAAATCTCCTCCCAAAAGTACTTGTCCATCCAACAAGGAATTGAAGGCCTCTTACATGTCATTTTCTTGAGCCAAGTGGCATTTAATTCATTTCTTCTCTCCCTCCAACATGTCATTTCTCCAAGTTTGAATTTCCACCTAATTGCATTAATGTGCACATTCATCAAAATGTGCTCGACTTTTGTCCACTCACATGTTGACAAGTGTCATTGTGCTATTGGTTGGTGTTTTATCCCACATTCATCCATTTTTCCTCATTCTCCATCATTCTCTTCTATAAATAGAAGGCTCTCTTATTGATTTTGGATCCACAATCTTAGGCATTTTCATCCACAACTTGTGCAAAGTTATCATCTTCATGTTTTGAATCAAGTTCATCCATTTTCATTCATTTTCATAATTTCGTAGCTAGGTTATCGAGAAATTTCATCAAGGAGTGTCAAATCTTCACCATTGATCATCAAGCTTGCAAGGAATTGGGAAAGGGCCATTTTCCACATCAAAATGACACCAATTCCCCCATGGGATTGAGAGTTTGACATTAAAATAGGATTTAATAGCTTTTTTACTTGTGTTCACTTATTTCTTGTTTTCATGTTTCAAATGAATTTCATGGGGAATGTTGTTTCTAACTTACATATTGAACTAATAATGTGTTTTTTCTTTGTGTTTGTGCAGATCTAGGATCACCATTCACAGGTAGAATTCACATTAAACAAGATAATGATATGTATCACTCATGGATCAAGTGCTCATTTAGGCTTGAGGTGAGATGAGAAGGCCTGGAATGGAAAGATCAATTGCCTTGTCCTCAGGAAAGGTACGTTGGTTCCACATGAGTTTGTATGGGAGTTGGGGATCGAGAGAGGCTACCAAGATAACCCAAGTTGTGGGTCAGGGTCTAGGAAGATCTACCAAGACAACCCATATCAAGCTATGTGATAACACTCCTCCCTATTATAGTCTAGCATTCCCTAGTTGTATTTCCTCTTTTGTTGTGTGAGTGCCTCTGGAAGTGAAGTAAGTGTTGTAAGTGATGTTGGTGTTGTTAGTAGTGTTGTTTTGGAGTCATGTATAGCCCTTGTTTATGTTAGCATGTTGCTTTCCTTTTTGTCTATTGGATGTGGGACCTTGTGTTATCTCCTAGTATGGGGGTGGACCTCAGGGTTCCACATGGCCAGGAGGTTGGTGCTTTTTCTTCATTGGGTATTCTTGTTGCATATTCGTGTGCATGGAAATTGATCATTGCATTGTGGACTCTAGCTCTTGTTCTTGTTTGAGGGAATTTTCCATCATGTATTTGTATATTGGATCATAATTTTGTTGTATAATGTAATCTGGTGTAATCTTCCCACATGTATTAGGGGAAACATTGTTGTAAATATTGTAATGATGTAACAATTATTGATGATTTCATCTTGTAAAGAGTATTGTAAAGTAATACATCTATCATATGATAGTTAGTTAGAAATGATCTTTAATGTTGATTATCAGTTGATATGTTATGAAAGAATTAATGTAGAATCATTTAATGTGGTGCTTTAAAATGAACCTTGAATATGAGATCGACCATGTAACCTTTGTTTCTTGTAATCTTGATTTGTGAGTAGCACAATCGATCAACCTTAGAGGACCTAGGTTTAGATTATCATGTTATATAATGCATTTTATAGTTGTTTTAAAAAAAATTGTTTCATTAATTTAATTTAGTTTAGTGTTGTCCTCTGGGGTTCCTTGGCCGGGAGTTACAAAAACAAATTTGATATGGTAGGATCCTCCTATATCAAACTTAAGGGATATATTATATTTGAACATTTCTTGGCTATTATATCATCTTGGTAGAGATAATCAAATGTATGAATTAGCTTGTAACTATACGAATCAAAATGGAATAGCACCATGATCTAGATAATTTGTATTATTATGAAATTTTTGAGTATCATGTACCTAGAAATATGTGGTTTACTTTTATATATATATATATATATATATATGAAGAGTACCTCCAAAATTAAGATGTATTCTAGTGTATTTAGCTAGCAACCCAAACTTGACACATTCATACAAAGTGGGAAGACCTAAACTATATTATTCAGTGTTTAGTATAGATGCACACTTATATATATACACACACACATGGGTTATTAAGGAAAAGGTCCAAGTAGACAAATACATTATTTTTTGTGGACATATGGTCAAACCTGCAAGATGCCTCATCATTTTATCAAACAAAATCATGAAATTGTGGATGGTTTACCATACCGTGAGCGCATGATAAAATGGAGAGTAGGAAATAATCATTTTACTCCAAAAATCCATGGGAAATAATTCAATTTGGTTGTTGTGTTTGAAATTTGAATTTGTTCGAGGAAGATCTGACCATTTGAATTTGTAGCTACTAGTTACATAGGTTTTTTAAGATGAATTGACTGAATTCTGCATTATATTTGGATTTTATGTTTATTGAGGGATTCTTACACTAATATTTATTTGTACAAGTACCTATAGGGAATGGAGTTAGTACATGTAACTAATAGAGAGAGTGTTGAAGAATGTGCATTTGGCATCCCATAGAATTGATAGGAGTTTGTCATTATGCCATTTGAAGCACCATTAAGTGTGCATATGTATTTATTAATATAATATGTATTGAGGGTGACACCTTTTGCAAGTGGGAGTATTTGTAATAATAAAAGTTTTTTATAAATTGTGAATGAGCTTTTTTGTGTGCAAATAGACTTGTATTGTAAATGTAAATGTATGTGTAGTTGACTACCTACATTGGTCATCTACACATTGTCATGCGAACATGTACCGGTGCTTTTGCAACTTTCTATTAGATTAAATAAAGTTTTTTAGTGGGTCAAATGCAAAAAAAATTTGGGGGGTAACGTGAGCATGGAGTGAGCAGTAATTGGAAGGCAGGCAGTAACATGGACCTTTCCTTTAGTACACATATTTATCCAAAAGAAATTATAAAACATATTTATTTAGGTCAAATTATGTTGGCTATACACATGCATGTTATGGACCTAAAAAAGTGGCTTTTAAAAAGTGGTTTCTGTAAATGCTTATTAAAAATTAACTTGTTTCATCTAGGTATTATAGTAAATTACATATTTGAAAACTAGAATCAAAATAATACATTTCCTATTACTAGATTTTCTTAAGATTCTATCTATAAGTGCTTCAATTTTTTACTTCAACTATGAAAAAATTGATTTTTAGAAAAGAAACACTTCCACTTTTTGACCAAAAAGTGGACCCAACTTCTTACTTTCAAATTCCAAATCTTCCTCCATTATAATATTCCTATCTCTAAAATGCTAGAGAAAATAAAAATTACTCTAACATGTATTGCAAGCTTTTCTTTTCTTGAGGAATTAACTATGCGGAATCACTCTATATAGATATTATCTACAAATAATGATAACATAAATATTTGGCTAGGGTAATGGTGGCACAATTCCGAACAGTCGGTCGGGGCAGTTTAATTTAGAGCAATATGGTGCACAAAAAAGTGCACATCAATAGTATGTACAAAGAAACACTCAGAGTTTGTAGTCCATCCTTCGCTTCTCAACCAATAAGATTAAAAATAACCAGTGTATTATAGAATGGAAGAATGAGAGGGAGTATTCACTTGATTTTAAATTTGCAAACCATAGGTTCATAGTGCATCAAGGTTTGAAGTTGTGTAGAAATGGCGGAAGCTACAAATGGGGGCTCGAAACCCTCAAAATTTTCCGGTAGTGGCTACAACATAAATGTAAAAAGCTTCACTAAAAGATTGAACATTTTGTACAGCCACCGGAAAGAGCATAGGAAAAGCTTCTTTGGTGCCTGTGAGGTGATAACGGTTTCCACCCCTCTACCATCTAAATATTTTCATCTCGTTTGAAGTCCTGTAAGTTCTTTAATTAAATCATGTTTCCTTTGTTCTTTATTTTTCTTCTTTTTGGTTCATATTAAACTTTGCAAACCCTAGGTTTATATGGTTTTCTAAATACTTTCTTTTAAATTTGCAAACCCTAGATTCATATGGTATTATGCATCTGGGTTTGAAGTTGTGTAGAAATGGCGAAAGCTGCTAATGGGGGATCAAAACCCTCAAAATATTTTGGCGGCAGCTACAAAATAAACGTAGAAAGCTTCACTAAAAGACTATTCTTGTTAGGTCAGCCCCGAACTGTATGGTCATAGCAAACCTCAACTATTCACTTATTGAATAGTCGGTATTATATTTTAGATTTATGTTCAATGTCATAGGTGGTTCAGATTCTCACAGGTTCACACTCTTAATGGCTTATGGAATGACAATTACATGTTGCAGACTGATTTATACAAGGAAACTGGCTACTACAATCTTTTATGTTCTAGCTTTGTGCAAACCAACAAGAAGATTGCAATTGGTGCTGCCATATCACCTATTTCTGAGTTCTCCAGAATAGAGTATGATATCACCATTCTCATCTAGAAGGTGAGCATTATTTGCTAAAGAATGGCCATGTTTGGTATTTTCATTTAATCACCTCTCACTTCTATTGTACCATGCCATTCTTGCATGGGGAATTTTTTTTTGTCCTCTTGGCACATGAAATGTTTGACAAAATGCCCTAAAGAAATATTATCTCATGGAATGAAATGATTGCAAGATACACACAATATGGATTTTTCAAGGATTCTCTCAAAATATTTGAATTAATGAAGCACTTTGAAACATATCCTGACATTATAAGCTTTGCTTGTGTTCTATATGAATACAACCATGCAAGTATAGTGTCTTCAAGATAGTAAGCCTAGGCAAGAAGGTCAACCATGCAGGCATAATGATCAACTGTAGGTGTAATGCAATAAGGGTTACTCCTATGATTTAAGTATGTATTGGTGTACTCTCCCTCTTCCCTCTTTGTATATCCCTCTCTTTCTCAAGTCCTCTCTTTGTTCTTTAAGTCTCACTATTTTTTCCTCTATCTCAATACCCACCCCCTCTCTCTCTTTCTCCCACTCTCCCCCCCTCTATCCCTCCCTCTTTCTATCCCTATCTCTCCCTCTCTCTACTGCAAACATGACCTTCCTAGTAATGGAGCCTAATTATCGTCCTCATTCAGAGGTTTTGTATCGATCATATTTCAATCCCTATAAAAGGATGCATAGCTTTGAACCTATCACTTCTCCATTGAGACCTTTGTTGCACAAATATCATTTGCTAAATGGCCTAACAATTTACCTCATGTACTACAAAATTTTTGCACAAAATAAACCAAATTTTATCGTAATTTAGGGTAGGAGGAATTGACGGCTATCTTGTGTCTGTATCACTGCAAGCAGATTAAACTAATCTTGGTCACTCATCATTGTTAGCCAATTTTTTGACTGTTTTTAGCCTTTTTTGTTGCTTTCCCCACTACTATTGGTTTCCACTCCTCCAAAATTTTCCTTGCTGGTATTGACCTTTGACCTCTCCAATTTGGCAATCTTTCAACGATTCTTAGCTCCAACAATCCCTAGCTCAATACATTGTATTGAAAAGTAAGGCTCTCAACACCGTGTCAAAACTAAGTATACATCAAACTTTTATGTTCTTTTAACACATGAAAATGAAAGAAAAAGTTATGACTGACAATTCCATGGAATTTATCTGGAGAAAATTTGTAAACTCCAAAAAGATAAGAACTTCGTACCATCAACATCAAAGAAAAATTCTTGGTTTATTTTCCCTTCTTGTTGGGTTTTCTCGAAAGTTGAAATCCCCCTTTCCAGTGTATATTATAATTTACCTTGTTAACCAATGGCTATTTGCATCAATACATTCCAGAAGCAGTAAACCACTACTCACCTTTACCTTCTTGACAAATGCATCATAATCAGAAACAAAGAATGATAAGTGGTGCCCCGATGGAATTTGTTGTGGGTCTGATTTCCTGCTCATCAAAACCCAAAACTACAAACCATTAGTATAACTCTATAAACACATTTATTTTGGTTCTATATAGAGGAAGGAACAAGGTTTTGTTTAATCTAAAACTTTATAATGGGGTCAAAACCCATAGTTACTGGAATTTGAACAATATGTAAGACAAAATGGAAAACAACACTCTACATTGAAATCATATATATTTTGCTTCTTCATAATAAAAATTCTATTAATACTAATTAGAAATGCTTTGCTACTACCAGAGAGAAAAGAGAACTGGGAACTGGCATCAGAGATAAGCTAGAGAAGCTCCAAGCCCTGATCAAAATAGAAAATCAGTCACAGTATTCTGTAGTTAGTGTTCCTCAAGTAATAGCAATATATTGGATTCCATAGGACAAACCACCATTGATAACTCTCCTTGCTTTTATGTTTTTAAAGATCGCCATACCCTGTTCTAAAGCTATCATTTTTGCTGATGCAGGGAGAATGATTTCAAAGGAATCATTCAAGGATCATACCAAAATTACAAGCTCATGAATATAGTTTTAGTTTATGTAATTCCATGAAGGAAAAAGAAATTTGAAGGGTTTACTATAATATGATTGCACACCAATTAAATGTTCAAGTAAATTGTCTATTGTTTTTCATTATCCAAATCAACTGACCTTTTATTGTAAACAACCTAAATACAATGTTTGTACAATGGCATCATTTCGCTACCATAAAACTTCTTTCCCCTCCCATAACAAGTGTTCTAACATGTAATCTCTTTGGAGATAAATGAGTAAATATTTATTTTTCACCTCCTGTAGTCCAAGAACTTGTAATTTAAGTCTCTATTTTAATAGTGTGATGCCCCATTTACTTTTCATCTAAGTGCAGGAAGTTCTACTATGAAATTTAAATAATGTGCCATATTTGATAAGCCAGACAACAATTTCTTTGGGGTTATATCTGTCTCTACCGATTGACCTCATCCACACCATGAATTGAAAAAAACTAAAAACAAAAAAATTCCAATTAACCTTCCACAATTCTTCGGTGTACCCATCGCACACCAAGGTGTGATTGCTAGTTAGTTAATACGATTATGACAGTTTGTACATCCATATCCTCTTATTTGTAACCATTCATAGAAAAGTGTGAATTAATGAATCATATTTGATCTTACATATGGTATCAGAGTTGTGCTTGAGAGTGGCGATCTTCGTGCTAGAGCACGGAATCAAGAATCTGGACTATATTTGGAAGGAGGCATCTGGACTATATTTGGTTAGAGAATATAACTACAATCAATTGATCCTACATAGTGAGTTTATGGGGCATTATGCTTAATGGCGTTTCTTTTGCAGATATTTTTAGAATGTGAGGCATAACAAAGGCCACACAACAAAAGGATCATAAATATGTTTAAGTCTATTATTGGGAATTTGAAGATCTTCTGTTTCATGAAGAATGTTAGGTGTGATTAATGTAGAGAAAGTCGCTAGAGGTGCTACAAAGAATGGTGTAGTGATTCTAGTGGAAAAATGAATTGTTTCTTAATATTAAAGTAATCATTTGCAATGATAAAGAGTATAGTGTAAATAAAATGAATTTTATCCAAACAAGCAACACTTTTGAGGAAAGAAAGGGGCTAGGGTAGAGGCGAAGTAGTTAAAATGAGTCTACAGACTTTAAAATTTTAGCATGGATTTGCTGAATGAAGGAAACAAGTACTTAACAAATTTCTCTGTAGAGATTGTAATATTTGAGTTTTTTTCTATTTACACTACCTCCTATCATTAATCTCCATTATAATTTAAATATCAAATGTAATTATATGGAGAGTAAGGTGAATCAAAGTTTTGCTAGGAAACACTAAAAAAAGATAGAATTTTGGCTACTTGGGTGGATTTGGAGAATGTTTAATATAATTTGGGGTGCATCCTATGGTAGTTAGATGTTTTTGAATTTTGTATTTGTTAGCTACATGGAATGAGCATGGTAAGTTTATTAATTCCCCTCTTTATAAAGTTTTAGTAGTAAATATTGGAAAAGGGTTCACTATAGCACAACCTTCAACAATTAGATTAGGGGAAAAGAACATTGACATGAAGAAATATTTTTTGTAACGCCCTGCCACGTAATCCTAGAGGATAACGCAAACTCAATGGAAGTGTAGTAATTTTTTTTTTAAAAAAAGTGTAATTAACATCAAGTATTACACTTAACGCATACATCCTCTAAGATACACAACAACGCTTACAATCAAATCCCATAACTTTACAATAGTGAACTAATCCATAGCATATAAATATTAAACTCATGGTATAAAGAACATACATCCAAAGTATTAAATTCATCTCATAAGATACAAAGTATATTAATGATTCATTCATAGATTGCATTCATTCCATAAAGCAATTACAAAGCCCATTTTTAAAATGAGGAAGTTCATACATTAAAGTTACAATTACAATGTTACAAGATTCCTCCTCGAATACAAATGAGGAGTAATACATATACAAAGTATCCATTTGATACAAAAGAATAACATAAGGAATAGTACAAAACAACCGGTACACGTGAGCTCTCTAATCTGGAAGATCCCGCCATCACGAATGGAAACCGAATGATGTAAGGTGTATGTTCCATCCAACCAAGTGGTACCTGAAGGCCCATCCCCAGTTCTAGGAGATAGTAAAAGGGTTCCCTAGGCAAAATCTACTACCTCAAGACACAGGAAAACTCAAGACTAAACTACACAAGTAAAATACATAACAAGAAGGTTACATTGCTTCCAGAGTTAAAGAATCAAATACATCAGCTAATCAATTAAACCCTTGCATAAGAGGAGTGTCATCACAAAGTTGCATGGGTTACCTTGGCACCACTTTGTGTGTCGCCCCCCAGAGAGAGCCACTTCCCTACTGACAACACAAGGAACTAATCCATAACCCAAGGGTAATGACAATGCACAAACGAATATTAAATCCCAATCCAAAATATAAGATGCAACATATCCCATTCGTAGTAACCAGGCGTTTAACTGAAACTCAATCAAGTGCACTACCCAAGGGAAAAAAAGGTTTGAACCATAAAACTTAACAACCCCCTCATAAAATTACAACATCTGGAAGACTTCAAATTCACGACTAACCAATTTCCCCAAAAATGTAAACAAAAATAATCATAATCTTAAATAGGTAACTCATGCTGAAAATAAATCTATTGGTCAATAGGATTTCCTAAATCCAATTTCCATTAAAATACCATAATACATTGTTCGAAATAAACTAACTTAATACAATTTCAATAATAGACAATAGAAGAAAATTAATTCTAATTGTCTATTTCAATTTTCTCAATTTCATTTTAATAAAAACCAATTTTCCTTTTTACATCCATATAATATATATATATTTTTAAAAATCATTCTGTTATGAAAATGTCTATTTTTTGCATTTGTATGCACTCATTAGAAAAAACATTATATATATATAATTTAAAAATTTAAAATTAATTACCATTTCCAAAAAGCATATAATTAAATATATAAATATAAAATACCATATTAAAATCCATAAATTATAAATCCGCATTAAAAAAAATTAAAATCAAAATCGAATTTAATGCAAAGGGGCAGACGAATGTTTTTAAAGCCATTAATAATGGTTGGGTCAGCTGCACATGGCCGAAACCCCATTGTGGGGGGGTGTGGCCACTGTGGGGCTCACAGCGTCAGCTCTCCCCCAATGGGGAGTCAGCAATGGGGGTTAGCCCAGCGCTCCCCCACCTATATAAAACATTTTTATTTTTTTTATAAAGCCTGCAAATTTATTTAAAATTCAACGTACGATTTTCGCAATCCGTTTTTTTTTAAATATAATTTTTTCCAGAACCAATTTCTATAGGAAAACTTCTCAAAAATATAAATTTATACATATATTTTTATATGTATATGTATTTATCAAAATACATACATACATACATACATATATATATAAGTCAACATGAATGTTTCAATCTGGTAAATTATTTTCACAAAGTTTTCTACAGGAAGTATTTACAAAATTTCATAGAGGTTTTGAATTTCCCAACCAAATAAAACTAATTGGGAAAAATAAAACAAAACAAAATCTTCTATAGGAAGATCTTTTCCAATTTTCTATGAATTTATCAAGAAGATTGAAAGCAATTCCTACATAGATTTTCCTAATTTCTTTATTGTTTTCCCTTTGGGGTTTTCTATTGTTTAAAAATAATTTCTATAGAGGCTCTCAAATTTCACTTATAAAATTTTCTACACGGTAAATTTTTCAAACACATAAAACTGTCAAATCTAGAAAATAAATTAAAGCTTCTACACAAATACTTCTTGTACAAGAAATCTTTCTAATTTGAAAAACAATAATAATAATTAAAAGAACTTGTTTCCAGATGCTTGAGGAAATGAAATTTGAAGAAGAGCTTCACTTCCAGATTCCAAATTGCCAAAGCTTCCTCCAAAAAATATCACTTTCCAAGAACCTCTTTTTTAATTTTCAACAACTTCCCCTAAAAATATCTTATTTTCCATTTTCGTGATGTAACCTCCTTCCTCTTTTCTCTTTTCTCTTTCAGTTATTGCAAATATTCTCTTCAAGAATAAATTCTCAACAATAGTAATTAATTAATTTTCTAACACACGTGTCAAAATTAAAATATCCTTTAACCAACTCTTAGATATTTCCTCTTTTGATATTTACAAGATTTTATGAAATTTATAATTCAAATTTACATAATAATTTCTAAATAAATTTAATCCAGTTAATTTAATTACTTTATAAAATGAAGTTAATCACAAGGATTCAATTACTTTACAAAATAAATTAAATACAAAGCTTCTAACAACATTAATCAAAATTAATTAAATAATCACTAAAAATCATTAAAAGCATAAATTAACGTTAATTTCCCATATAACATACCTTGCAAAATAATTAAATAAATGATAAGGAAAACATGGACAAGATAACAAAAAATCATATCGAAACAAGGACTGACGACACATTGTGACTAGGGTTGTGGTTTGACAAGGAAATCTCGTTATTATCTCCCAATCAACTATTCCACTAGGCAATGGACACACTCAAACTTGTGAATCTAGGTGGATTTGATGTCATGTACCTGCAATCCTACAATGAAACATATGTTGTACATGTATATATATATCATGAATCAAACACATTGTGAAGAGAAAATTGCAAAATTATAGAGCGCTCGCAAGCGAGTGATGCAATCCTGTTCCCTTCACCAATACAGTGTCACATCAAAACTGACGAAATTAAAATATAAATTAACTACAGAGAGCATATATCAATATCAACTCAAATAAAAAACTATGCTAACTAGAAACCATGTCACAAAAAATAATTATCCATATAGTGTACCATCACATCAAAATATAAAAACCATCATCACTCCAATGTTAGTGATCAAATAACAACATAGTATCATGGTCTATCAAAGTAAAAGCACTGTCTGAAAACATAAGCAAATCGGAGGGGTGCTACATTTTCTATATGGAAAGGATTCACAAGATTCATAGGGTCTATGGAAAAATTGTGTGGGCTCTAAGATGAAATCCATGAATTTGGAGCATGAAAAAGGAACTACCATTCAATATGTTGCCACTTATTATGCTTGGAATAGTCATCATGTTAATATTATTGATACACTTGCTCATGTTGACTTCACCATTGAAGTAGAGCGGGTATTGTGTGTGTTAGATGATGCAATAAAGAGTGGGGCAATCATTCATTTGTAATATATGAGAATTCATTAATGGTTACATAGTCATTTGAATGCATCTCTTATTAGTGGTAACTTGGACGTAAGTTACTTTACAAGAGAAGATGTAACTAAAATTGCTCTTATGAGTATTGTAAGATGTCAAATAGTTTATATATCTTCCCTGAGATGTGTTAATCAAGTAATCTATCTTCTTACTTTCAGTGCTTGGGAAAGTGCATTCCAAAACATTTAAACAATTGCTAAATATCGTGTAGATGGGTTTATCAATGTTATCAATGGATTTTCAAAGAGATATTCTTGGAATTTTGAGGCTATCTTTGCTACACCTCATGAGGTGTCCAAAGACTCATCCAATACATCAAATGGATAAATTGTAATAGGATCTACTAGAGGTTGGTGGCACCGAAGGATGGGGGAATTTTCATTATCTCAAGTTAGCTTCTCACTTTTGAGATGGTGTTTCACATGAGAAGCTTTTTTTTTCTTTCTTCCCTTATTTCTTATTTTGGTTCTAATGAATTTTCAAGAATACATATATTGTGAAGTTTATTTTTTGGAGATAGGTAGGGGATTTGGTGTTGAAATCAATATGGATTATTTTCCAATGATTTTATGAGATTGTGATCAATAATTATACCTTTTTGAGGGTCATCTGACAACACAATGGAGTGCTATGTTCACATAGATTAATATGGATTATTTTCATTCATACTTCAAGAATTAGTGATTTAGGAGTTCAAGAAAATGGTAGTCCAAGAACTCAGAAATTCAACTCAAAGCTACATCCCTTTGAGGGTCACGAGGTAGCTTGATGGATTTCCATTTGATTCAAGATTTGTTTCTTCAAAGGAAGATCTTCTCAAGAATATATATCAATTTTGTGATCAACAAGTTTTGTTATGTAAGCCATAATGGGGGGTCCCTTGGCAAGGTGAAATATGATGTTTTGGGGGTATGTTTGTAGGAACAACATAATAAGGGTGTAATGTTAGCGTAGATATGTTTATCACATTGTTTGGTTAATTAGTTAATGCAATTATGATAGTTTGTACTCCCAAATCCTCCTATTTGTATCCATTCATACAAATATGTGAATTAATGAATCACATTTGATCTTACACTATCATTATATCTAAATTTCATTTCAATAAGCTGGATTGCTTCAATGATCATCTAAGTGTAAAAACAACAAAATATCACTAATTTATATTGATTACCATCTAGATTCTCTAATTCACATTAAGGACTATTCTTTTTTATTTGATGTTAATGGAACAAGTTATATTAATGGTCATCCTATACTTGAGAAATGATGTACATACCAAGGATTTGCACCTAATGTTGTGTGGGAAGTTGAAGGATCCTAGAGGAAAACACTTATTAGCATAATTAAAAGGTATTTAAACACTTGTTAAAATAAATACATATAAAGTATATGATGACATATTACAACATTAAAAATATAGTTTTTAAATGTAAATATAATATGATGATATTATGTATTGGTGAAATTTGTATAAATATAATATTTCCAATTTATTTTTTTGTTTTATTTTGAGATAATTGATTAATATATTTACACATCAACAAATGACATGATCTTATGTGAAGTGAGGTTTATTCCTCTAGGCTTCATTTATCTCTCAACATAAATTTGTATACATCTATTTGCATCTCAAGTCTATTTCTGCACATATCATTCCTATAGAAAACACATTTATTTCAAAATTTTATATCTCATCACCTTGGATTTTTTTTTGCAAGTGCAAAGTTATTTTCACATCTAAAAATTTGATGACTCATTTTCTAAAATTCATATTAAAATGTGACCAACCCTTATCCATGTTTTAGTAATTGTTTTAAGCCAATGATAAAAGACATTTACATAATTAAGTATTGTGTACTTATATTTAAAGAAATTGAGTTACATTCATTTTATACTACAAGCTCCTTACATCCAATCCTTTCTCATGTCTTAGAGTATTTAAGGAACAACCATTAGAATAACTTAGTTTTGTATTGCACAATGAATCAATATTTACATATTCATTCTAGGGCATGATTTGTTATCTATCGAGCCTTTTCATGATCATAATAATGATCATTGACCTAGGTAACTTGTCTCCTAGTGATTTTAGAAACCCTCTAAAGGTATTCATAAATACTATATGTATGGATAAAACAATATAAATAAAATATGAATTAATTGAATTAGAGAGTAGGAGTTTAGAACAAATATACTTAGATCCATGCAATTGAGGATAAATTAGTGGATGTAAATATGATCTAAAGGAATAGAATCAACCTAAGATAGAATATAGGTTTGGCATAAAATTAAAAGTGACACATAAACAAAGAGGTTCTAATTCAAGACTTGAGACCATCTTTAAACTATTCAATTTAAAACATATTTATTTTTCATTTACTTTTTAAATTATTAAATTTAGAATTAAAAATTCTCACAAATATACCATTGAATAAATCTCAATTAATTTATGCTTATACCCATTTGTACATCTTAGATTAGGGGTGATCCCACAATACTGGTTTACAATTTTTGGCCAAATTGGACACTGAACTGATTTTTTCTAACTAAATATTCACTTTTGGGCACCTATAGTGGCTAAACCATGAGGAATTTGAAGATGATGCAAACTAGCGATTTTTGGAATTTTATCTGTAGATTCTAAATATATTTTTTTCAAAAATTTTGGAATCAGATTGCACTTCTTTTTCCATCTCCTTCAAAAACTAGTTTTTTTCAGTAAACACCATTTTTAAGGAGTGACGCTCATCGTATAACACATAACTTTTTTTCCATGAACTATTTTTTTTGAATTTAGATTTGTAACTATGATATCTAGTGCTTCCAATTGGTTTCATAGTGTTTCATTGAATATTTTTTCCTTAATCAAGTTTTGAAGTCAAACCAATTACAATTCAGACATAGGCAGACCGTATAACACAACTTTTTTTGTATACAATCGAAATTATTATTTTTTTGTTGGATCAAAGATTTCAATATCTGGTGCACTCATATTTTTAATTTTTATTTTTGATAATCTTCTATTTTTCCACATGTACAGAATAAAGAGCTTGATTTTTGGTGAAAAACCTATATTCACAAAAAATAAAAAATAAATATAATAATAAAATTAAATTTATTTAAAATTATACTTTTTGGGAAGCTTATAATAAGGATTACATACTTACAAAAATAAAATTTTAAATGAATTCATTTGATCCCCCAAAAGGTAAATCAAAAGTGGTTTTTTATCAACATTTTGATATGTGTAAAGGAGACTTCGTTATAAGTATAGTTTAAAACTAGTGGGGATCTATTCAAGGGGGTTTGATCTAAGGTAGTTTGATCAAACCCTCTTCAATTGGAATGCTTTAAATGAAACTTTTTAATGCTTAAATCATTATATTTTCTAAAAATATGTGATTTTAGCAAAAATCAGAATCTCCTAGAAATTGTAAACCAACTCTATGGGATCACCCTTAGAAAAAGTTTATTTTTCTTTAAATTTTTGGTAAACTTCTCAAATCCTACGCGAACTATATTTCCTCTAGGTTCTCCTATAATTATTAAAGTTTTTAGATGATATACATTAGTTAGATTTCATTATCTTATTTTAAGATCCATTATATCCTTATGCTTCATTAATAAATACTCATTTTTAGTTTTATTCTTCTTTATATATCCAAAATTTCACCCACCATATCCACCCTCATGTTTTATTTGGGGTTTAAATTTTACATCCATTTTAAATCCAGTATATCTATAATTTCTTAATGTAGGAGCATAACTTTTAGAGGTCGTAACTTTTGATTGAGATTATTGATGGATCCCATTTTTTTGGACATCAATAAAATTTAAAATTCAAGATACCCATATTTTTTTCTTTGGTTATGCACCATTTTGTGAAATTTGAGGCCTAGTACAATCATCTAAGGCCTCAATGTTATATTTTAGTGTTATTTAAAAAATAGAGTTTCATATTTACGAGTTTGTATAGGATTTTGAGCTTGAGTTTTAAGTTAGTCTTGGGATATATTAGGATATTTATAAGATAGAGGATAATTACATTTTCAATTCAGTTGAATTTAAAGTCATTAAAAATAGTATTTTTTATAAATTTAACATTTTTGGTTGTTGTAGACAATATTTTAGTTTGACTACTTTTGGGATGCATATTAATTATGATAGATAGTATGTAGGTTATAGATTTAATTTCAAATGAAATAATATTATATGTATTTTTTATTTTATTTTTAAAATGAAAATAGATTTTTCTTTTGTGTTTTCAATGTTAGAAAGTATGGATATATTTTTGCTCATTTTTTGGATCCACCATTTATTGGCAAAGAAAGTTTAGCTATGGGTAGATATTTTGATGTTTAAAAATGATGAAAATAGGATAAGGAGGCTATGATTTTATTATTCAAAATATGAAAATGCTACAAGGAAAGTGGGAGAGCTTATTGAAATTATTGATGAATATGGATTGAGAGAAAGAGGTCAAAATAGTTAGTTGAATAAAGAGAGCATATAATAGAAGCTAGTGAATAAAATTCAACATTCATTCTTAAAAAAGAGGAATATAAATTATAATCACCAACAATGAGAGAAATAATAAATTTGATGGAGTAAATATTGAAGTTTTAGAATATGCTCGGGTAGTCTAAAACTAGTGGAGTTGTTGGAGTAGTTAAATATTTTAAATGAATTTAATGAATTGAAAGGTATAGTAGAGGAGAAGAAAGTAAAAATTTCATGCATAAGATTGAAGGGTCATGCAATGATATGGTGGGATATCCAACAAATAAAGAAAAATGATGGGTAAGGTCAAAATTAAGACATGGAGAAAATATGGAGAAGAACCTAAGGGGAAATTTTCTTCTTTTAGATTATGTAAAAACCCTCTATAAAAGAATTCAAAACCTAATGAAAAATGAGCACAATGTACATGACTAAAAAATAATTTTATAAGCTTTTCATTTGAGTAGAGTAAGATAAAATATATGAAAAGGTGGTTACAAGGTATGTATGTAGTTCCCCTCCATATTTGGCCTCTCTTGACATTTGAGTAAGTTTGTTTGGTTGAATTGAGTTGTCACGTTGTGTTCATTAATTTATATTGTTTAATTGATTTTGAAATTATGTGGTAAATTAAATACTTTGAATGACCTTGTTTAATCAGATTAAATTGATTATAGGTAGCTTAAAGTAATTGGGAATTAAAATAATAATTAATGAATTATGTTTATGAAAGGATATTATATGTATTTTGATTATTAATTATTAAATTAAATGGTGTGATTAAATGTTTTAATAAATATTATTATTATTATAGCTTAATTAATCATATGTGGAAAGTAATATAATTTTAAATTAGATAAAAGAGATAAGATTTTCGAACTGATTGTAAAAGCAAATAAAAGATGGAAAAAGAGGAGTGAGTGCACATGCACGACTCAAATTGGAAACTTGTTAATTTTGTTGATATTTGTATTCAAAAAATTATCTTTCATTTGGATTTTTTTATTGGGGTTTTTGGGAGAGTTTTGAACATGAATTTTATTTGGGTTTTCAACAACAAAGTTTTCTTTACAATTATTTTCTTTATCAAGTAAAAATAATACAACTTTTAGAATTTTAAAGAAGTGGATTTTTGGAGAACGGAGAAACAGATTTGGGGCTGCAAAAGAGAGATCATCTTAGCACGCCGTCTCCATCTTCAACCGTAGAATCCAGGTTGGCCATTGATTTTCTTTTGTATGTATTTCATTTTCAATAGATCCAATTGGTGTTTTGTATGGAATCAATTTATCTTGCTCTCAGCCATTTACTTGGCTTTCAATTGTTTCTTTTAAGAGTTCGATATCTTATGTTACATCGCCCCATTATGTGGTATTGATTTCCAGCCATTTCAATTTTACTTTGTATCTTCTTGCTACCTTTCATGGAATTTGATATTTACATTCATTTATGTATGCCGATTCATAGTTATAGTTGATGAGATTTCAATAGGGTATTTATCCTCAGCAAACACTTAGATTTTAGGGTAGCACCTGTGTAAAATCCTACATTCATTTTTAGAATGTTTCTTTTAGCATTCCACTCTTGCTCTTTCGAATTTGAGTCGACTCTTGCTATAATCAAACCTGTAATAGTCGTTGCCCCATCTTAGAATTCACCTTCTGTTATTATCTTTATTTCCTAACATCACATCTATTAAATCTTTCCTTATATGTTATACTCCATGAAAATTCTATTGGAAATAGCCGATCCTTGTTCTTACATAAGGAATTTATTTAGATATATGCTCGATTGGGTGAGATTGAGGTGTCTTTTGCATTGATTAACATTTAGATTGTATATTGTGTGTGTCGGCTTTTAGCATTGAGTATTTGTTTTTATCTAATGCTTTAGCTATGCTAGGTAGTCGAATTATTGAACATGTATTATCTCTCTCTTAAGTGGTAATCAATGTAATCCCGGTAGAAAGAAGAGTTCACTGTGGTTGTTGATTCACTATAAACAAACTTTAGTACTATGCTTTACTGATAGGCACTGCATTGGGTCATATATATATATATATAACCATCTATGCTGATATATATGTGTGTCTGTGTCTGTATATATATATATATGTATATTATGAACTATATTTAAAAAGGAAATTGTTTATGTTAAAATGTGTATTTGATTGTTATACAAAATGTTTGTATAGTTTCCTTGATTAATTAAATGATTTTTATAGTGGACAAGTAAATAAAATGTTGTGATGATTTAAAATGTCCTTTTAAATTTATTGCCTTGAATGGGTTAGAGGATTAAAAGATTGATTTTTTTTATGGGTTCATGATGCGGGTCTCTCCTTTGTGTCAATTTTTGGAATTAAGGGACTTTATGTGATGGTGTTCTTGTAGTCATGTTTCGAGATTGTTGGGAACCCATAGTGTTTGACTTACTCTCAATTGGAAGTTATGGGTAGTTGGATTTTTAGGCTTCTAGAGGCAATGGGGAAACTTGCTTTATGTTGGATTTCCATGGTTGAATCTTTGTGAATCATTTGATCATACTTTTGGTTTTTGAGCTCATGTGGGTTGCTACCTTGTACCATGGTTCTACCTTTTGATGTGCTTTTTTGCTTTGTGCGGGAAGGTTCATGCCTCACGTATGATTATGGTCTTATGGTTTTTGGTGCTTTGTGCAATTTGGTACACCCCTTGATGTCATGTGGTTTTTTTTTATGCTACTAGGGAGAGTGGCTCTTCATGGGGGTCGGTGCACAAAGGGGTAGCATGGATAACCCATGGAAGATTTTTCTTAATAAGTGATAACCTAATAAATTAACTAGTGGGTTTGGGTAGGTTCATATTAAATAAGATAAGTAAGATGCCTCACCCATGCCTATAGTGATTTCTTAGGCTAAGGATGGGCTAAGAAGGCCTGGTCTGCAATATCACTACCTTGTCCTCACAACAGGAAGTGATTCTGCATGTGTCACCCTATGGGGCCGACACCTAGTGAGAGGCAGTCAGGGTAACCATAGATGGGGGCCAACATCTAGACTATCAGGGTAGCTCAGGGATGGGGTCCAATGTCTAGACTGTCAGGGTAACCCATGACAGGACCTTGTGATGACACTCTTCCCTTTAGCAACCTTGTATGTTGTTGTTTTTCCCTTGTTGTTCTTGTACCTCTTGAAGTGAATGTTCCTTGTGTTTGTTGTTACATTTGTTGTGGAGTCTTGTTAGCCTTGTTCACTTGACTATTTTATGTTGTGGGTCCTTCTTTGCATCTCCTAACATGGGGGGTGGGCCTTAGGGTCCACATGGTCAGGTGGAACATGCTATGCACCCCATTGGATCCCCAACCGAAGTTCATGAAGCGTGAAATTGTACTGATGCAATAGATCTAGATCTTCACCAGATTTTAGTTGTATAACTCTATGTAATTTATGTATCATTCCCATTTCATATTGGGAAGCATTGTTGTACATTTGTAATCTTGAAGCAATGTAAACTCATATAATCAATGTAATGTATATATATTCCAGATTTTATCATGTGTTGTCTTATGGATGTTTACCATTTATGTATTGTAATGAATGGATGTTTATCATTGATGTAATGTTATAGATGTATGTACATTTTATACTTATTCTATATAATGGATTTGAAATGTAAACTTGGGATTCATTATCATCGTTATGGGATTGGGATTACATTAGGCAATGCAGTCATGATTACCCCAAAGGACATAGCTAGATAATGAATATGTATAGTTTGCATTACAAGTATTACATGTTAACTTACAGTCCATATTAGTTTACTTTAAAAAAATTGTGCTAGAATAATAGATTATAAGCTATCCTTTGGGGTTTGCGTGGCAGGGCATTACAACTTGGTATCAGAGCCAGGTTATCAAACATTGGGTGCTCTAGGTTAATTGAGCCCATTATGTTAACCTTTGCACTTAACTCTTGAACTTATATGTTTCCCTATAATTTTGTGTAGGAAAATGCCTAGGGGTCAGGGTCATGGCCATGGTAGAGGCCATGGTGGTGTTCATCAGGCCAACCGCTAGAGCTCTTCATCTCTGAGCTCCCATGAGTCTGAACGTGAGGAGAAATTGGGTTCCCAAAACAACCTAGGAGGCGGAGGTCAAAATATGGAGCAGCCAGGATTAGAGGGAGTGTAGTTGCGACAGTTTCTAGAAGAGGTTCTTGGCTGCTTAGGCCCTAGGTAGGAGGAGGAGCAACATGTGGTCAGGCAGAGAGAGAGATCACCAAGGAGGAGAGATATAGCAACCAAACAAGATGTTGTGGTAGTAGGACACATGAGATACCTTTTGAGAGCACATCCCCCCACTTTTGATGGTTACAGTGGAGGACTAGAGGTAGAAACTTGGTTAATTGATCTAGATCGGTGCTTTGCTATGCATCCTTATGGCAGTAAAACTAAGGCTAGGTGCGCCATCATGCACCTTAGAGGCTTTACATCCACATGGTGGTGACTAGAAGAGAAGAAATTGTACCTAGACATTGGTTTCATGACAGGGGATTTATTCATGGAAAGGTTTAAGTCTCGTTTCTTTTCAGATCACTTGAGACAGTGTCAGGAAGATGAGTTCCATGAATTGAGATAGATGGCAATGTCCGTAGAGCAGTACGAGCACCGGTTCTATGAACTCAAGTAGTATGCTAGGATCAGTGATGATGAGGGTATTCTAGTGCAACACTTTATTAGGGGCTTGAATTCCTACATTAGTGGAGGAGTTTGATGCAGAGGGTCAGGGATCTTTGCAAGAAACTCACCAAATTATCAAACTTCAATGGTTCAACTACAACCTTTCCTCTAGACACCAACTTGAAGATAAAGCCCAAACTTTGCACTCAAGACTTATCTGCTTCCCTTGTGGTTCCAAATCACTTAAATAATCTCAAAAGTCTTAAACAAACTTGACTCAAATGGGTTTCAAGCCCTAACCCACTATTTTGAACAAAACTCTGTTTTGCTGCTCAACTAGCCTTCTAGCCCTATTAGGCTTTTGGTGATGGATTTTTGACTTTTTTCTCAAATTTTTCAAATGAACCTCCAATATAATGATGGTTTCAGATGTGGATTGTGATGAAAAACATCATGTCAACTCCTTGGCATCACTTGTTTCAGACAACCTCACTTCAAACCCTGTCGTTTCCTTAAAATTAGGCCTAATTAGCCCTATTTTACAAAGCAACCCCTCTTTAAATTTGTCCCCTGACCATGAAACTTTCAGAAATCTCCTAAAATGACTCAAAACCAAGGAATACAAGTTTTTAGCCCTCTATGACACCTCTAACATGCTCCATCACAAACCCCTCCTCAACTTGCCTAAAAAACTAGGGCTTTTTGATTCTAGGACTTCCAAACACTTCCAAGACTTAATTTTTGACTTTTCACCATTCATTCATCATTTCTCAACTACTGAAACTCAAAAATGTACCTCTTGTTAAGGCAGATTATTTGATGCTATACCCTAGGGTCCATCTTCATGCCTTTTTCATGCTAAATCACTGTGCACACATTAATTTTCCACCTTTCCTGCACATTTATCAGTTATATTCTCATGATACATGTTATATTTGATCCATTTCATATATTTTCATTCATTATACTCCATGAAATGGATCGTTCCTTCATAAAAACTCTCAAAACAGGGCAAAATCTGCACTTTTCTTGTGGACAGTCAGCAAAAACGTGCAAGAATTGATCTATTTCCTTTATCAGAACATGTGAGTGGTGTTAAAACATCTAAATA